>KQ962415.1:153924-178336 GCA_001563735.1 Leucoagaricus sp. SymC.cos | reverse complement strand
GTAGGGAAGCCACGGTATGGCGGAAGTGGCTGAGATTGGAAAGGCGGTAATAATGTCTGGTCATAAGGAGGCCAGTTTTGCGGAGGATCGTAAGTAGGTGTCGGATAGAGAGACGGTTGTGTATGTTGGTGCTGGGAAGTAAACATGAACGATGGATCCGTTTCTTCGGAATCAAATGCGTCGTCGTAGTGGTGGGAGCTAGGATATGGCATGCCTCGAGTTATAGCTGCTGAGAGGTAATGAGAAACAGAGACAGCGGGCAGACAAGGACGGAACCTCCCAGGCCGAGTTGAAAAGGGATATGCAATAAAAGCTGAGCTGTAATTTTGGACGAGCCTGCTGTCGTCCTAATGGGTGCGCCGTGCCAGGCGCTGTATGTGGTCGTGTATATCCTCGCGCATGTTCCCCGTTGGGTCCGGCTGGCTTCTCCGATCGACTCCCGACCGTTTCAATCGAAATAAACAAAGGAGTTTATTAATTCTTGCCAGAGGACTTTTCGAGCCAAAGTCACAACAGGTTCCGGATTCGCACCTGTTACCCATTAATTCCCCTAATCTTCGAGTCACCCCTACTATATTCCCTCGGAAAATATGTTGTAACTTGGGGCAAAATGATTCAGCATATGCTCTTTCGGGGACGATCGACAACATTCGGTGCCAAAATAGGCTGTGTCCGCGGCAGACAAATCACCCCGGAGGCCCACTAAATTTAATGCTACTGACCAGTACGCGGGCTACAATATTCAACGCTCAGATAGGAACGCATCTGGAACCCGTACTACTAACTCAGACGAACTCAAATTGCAAAATTGTCCTTTCCTTTCCCGTTTCCCCTAACTTTTACATCTTAATCTTTCGTCGTTTACTCCCAGTGAACGCGAGAGAACCATCGTGAAGCACGACCCTAGATTTAAACCCGACCAATCAGCTCCTCAACGCCTCAACTGATCTGACTACTTCCCAAAAGAAGGTGGACTACCCAACGTCACCCAGACGGATCTCCCATTGAATCTCAGCTGTTTGCACACCGTCAGAGACTCAGGTCTCACGAGCATGAAAGATGTACAATACAGGTAGGCTTATGCCTTCAAACTTACTTCGCGCCCTTTCCTTTTTCCTCGTTGCAAATTTGCAAAGGTACCGAAGTCGCCGGCAACTGGTCACGAATCAGTTTCCGGCCGCTCACACGCAAAGTCAGAAATGCTATTCCCAGTTTCTGGACCGGCGGGAAGTCTGCTATGTTCACCTGAAAGGCTGCTAGGGCCTGTAATCACCAAAATCAATTTGCAGAATACAGAGAAAACAAGTTAGTTCATTTTCTGAGTTTGATTCGGACACACGTTGGCTGTTCTAGTAGAACGTCGTCATTTACAGTTGTTGAATCTCTTCTACTTTTACTAGATCTGATCATAGTCGACAACACGTTCCTACCAGGAAGCCCTGTGGCGCCACAAAAGCATTTACATGCAGGCCATTGGCCAGTGGCTGACACTCTTCTCTCACGTCCTGCAGCCTCCAGGACTGAGCTTAAAAACAAGTACAATCCCTACTGCTTCATTTATCGACCTACCAGTAGTAATTCAGTCATCATTATGTGGTGGCCGAGAGTAGTCCCATTATTCGACCTGAATGATCCGGTCATTGACATATCATGGTACGGCTTAAACAGTTTTGGGAGTTGAGAATTGGAGAATTGATTCTTCGCTCACGGTAGCAACGACAGGGTCTGTTCTCCGTGATTCCGTGTTGCTGAGGTAAGAATTTACACAAGTCTGAACGAAATCTTGAAAGAACCAGTCAAGATTTCGGACATTGACCTTTACTGTCGGTGCGCTATTCGCGGGAGAACGAGTCTACTTATTCAGAGGGAGACTTTAGATTCTTCCATTGGAGAGCCAATTATGCCTTCAGCCGGTCATCAAACAATAAGCCCGACTTGGTGAACTAAAGTGGCCGTGTTGACTCTATGACTGGTACATCCAGTCGTATGTATAGTTATAGAGGTCTGCTAGCGGTTTGGTCTTCTAGTGCTATTAGCTTGGTGGACCTCATACGCCTAGCCTGAACCTGTCGCGTGAGCCGTCATTGAAATTCTAATTACGGTGACTGCGGGTAAAAGCCAGATTTACCTCTCGTGGTCGTGTTTGCTCAAAGACCGCGGAAAAGAATTTGAGAAGGGAGAATCATCATTGGAGGAGTCCGTATCCGATCTGAGATTTTTTTGCTAATTCTTCGCCTTGTTTCTCAGCAGTGCCTATATCCTCAAACATGCTGCGGGAAATCACTCATTTCTTACCTATTGCCGTGTTAGACCGCAGCCTGTATTTCATTGAGCGAATACTTTGTGAGACAAAACACACATTAACTCACTGCTTGAAAATATTTCTTTGCCTAGATTTTTATCTCGAGTCAAAGCAGTGCCTGAACGCGTCGCTCCGACGAATTATATACTCAGAGCTAAGACTTGATGGGACGCATTTCGGTTGACAGGTTGTACTAAGATAGAAACCGGAGGCTTTCATTTGGAGAGGGATTTTAGGCTCAGAGACGTTTCCCAAGGCGAGGAAAAACCGTGGTCTTCGGCTGTTGGACGCATTTGGAAGAGTCTTCTTTTCTTTGCTCGCAAGGGTCCATCTTCATTATCCTGCATCCAATAGGCCATGCTCTGACAGATTGCAGATGGTCACCAATGTTTAGAGAGCGCCACCTATCCCTGCCGGGGTAAGTCAAGGCCCAAGACCAATAGCTCGCGATACATTACAGATGGTCTTTAATACCAACGTAGGAGATCATGCGTCAATGGTTAGAATCCGCACTATTGCACTTAAAAAAGGTAACGCATCACTAGTACCAACTTGGGCGTTACGAATTTTCGTTTGTCCAGTTGAAAGAACTGGGTCATTGTAATATGAATTCATGTGAGGTCAGAGCCGGACTAAAATACTAGGCCTGGAGGTAAAAAGGCCTGATAGTGAGAAAATGTGCCTCCGAATAGACAGCGTTGAATAGATCACGAGCTCGAGCTCCGTTCTCGAAGAGCAGTTAATGAGTGATAGACACTCTAACCTGATGTCATGTCGCAAATTATCGATGCTTGAAGCACAAAAGGCTCAATCCGGTGAGTTAAGCAAGTTTATTGTGCGTGGAACCAACGCATTGAACGCAATCATTGAACGCGCCTGTTTTTGAGGAGTTCATTGCCAAAGACGATGTTCCTTGGCCACGCTGTCAGACTCCAGGGCCAGGTTTCGGGGTGCCCGTGCAACATGGTAGCACTTGATTGGCCGTCCCAAATAGATGTATACGAGGGTGTTCAACCCCGTGAACGCGATTTAGTTCAGCGCGTGGTTCGGTGGTCTTCAATGCGAATCGATGTTTGGCGACCCACTCTGAAATTGTGAATCTTTGATGACCGGGTCCGTGGCATCGGTGGGGGTAGCACGGGTGATGTATGTCGTATGTTTCCCGTATGTTTCTGCTTGGCTTGGTGCGTCAATTTGCCAGTCCTTGGGTAATGCCACAGTGATTACCCTGTGTTAGGAAATTGATAAGATTTACATCATGCGTTGATTGGACGGCTCGGAACATAGTTATATTTGCCGAGCATCACGATATCTTATTCATGATCAGGGCCGCCTAGCTCGACCAATGCTCGCGCTGTTATCAGAGATATCTCAGTCAGACTAGAAGCACGATTGAGGTGCTGTCTTGAAGGAATGGTCGAGAAATGCCTGGAAGCAAGTGCTCGGGATCGTAAGCTACAGGATTGCATTACACTGAGTCGCCGGCTGGTCGGATGCCGGAATCCGGGGAGGGCCGAAACTCCGCCAAAAGATTGTGTGAGCGCCTCTGATCTGATTCTACCTTCCATTTCCTCCTCCTCCCTTGCATTCTCGCTTTGCTAAAATGTCGTCTATCGTCCCTATTTCTGGTCAAGGCATAACAGCACCGACGCCGCAAAACACACCTTTGAACCAAGCCCCAATCGCAACCGCGGGTCTTTCACGGCCAACGGTTCCGGATATTACTGAAGACAATGAGCAGGAGTCGGATGATGGTGAGGATATGGCACCAGATCTCTCTCAAGCCCAAGCACATTTGCTGGGTATGGTTCAAGGAAGACTTGCAGGACTAATCGGAAAGAGCTCAGGCTACATCGAGAATCTTCCTCTCCCAGTGAAGCTCAGCGTTGAAGGGCTCAAAGGTCTTCAAGTCAAGCAAGATGAACTCCAAGCCCAGCTAAAACGCAAAATAACTGCGCTGGAGAAGGAGGTAAGTGACTATCTTCGTGTCTTTCTGTTATCGTGCTTACCAATCGCCTGTAGTATCTCGAGTTGACTAAGCCCTTGTACGAGCGCAGGAACGCGATCATTAGCGGCAAGGAGGCTGCCACAGCTGAGGAAATTGAAGCAGGCACTGAGTATTCCGTGAATGATGATCCCAAATACGAGCCTCTTCCAAAAGATACACCGCCATCTGCCACGGCGATCCCCGAGTTTTGGCTTACTGCCTTGCGCAACCATATCCACCTCTCTGAGCTGATTACCGATCGCGATGAAGCAGCCCTGAAACATATCATCAATATTCACTTCGAGTACCTGGATGACTCACCCGAGAGTGAGCACGGCGGCAAGACTGGATTCAAACTTTTCTTCACTTTCTCCCCCAACGAGTTCTTTGAGAACGAAGTGCTCACTAAAACCTATCTCTATCAGCAAGAGTTGGGCTATAACGGCGACTTCATATATGGTCGCGCCATCGGGACCGAGATCAAATGGAAGGAGGACAAGGATCTCACCAAAGAATTCGAGATCAAGAAGCAGCGTAACAGGAGTGAGCTCTTGTCCCTCTGACTAGCCACTGCAACTGTACATTTGACCTCGTCAAACAGATACCAACCGCACTCGACTCGTTCGTAAAGCGCGACCTACAGAATCCTTCTTCAACTTCTTCACCCCACCTCTTCCCTTGGATGATGCCAATCTTGAAGAACTGGATGAAGAGGAGGCCGATGAGGCTGAGGAGAAGCTCGAGCTCGATTATCAGCTCGGAGAAGACTTCAAGGATAAGATTATTCCTCGTGCTATTGATTACTTCACTGGTAAAGCTGTGGAGTATGAAATGATGGACGGCGCAGATTTTGAAGACAGTGAGGAGGACGATGATGATGACGGTGACGATGATGACGACGTAAGTGTAATTCCTCTCCCATAAGGCAATTCATGCTGATTCGATATCTTTATCCTCGAGGTGTCCGATGATGAGGAAGAGCCCTCGCGTCGACGGGGTCCTCCCAAGGGTGCTGTGAATCCAGAGGAGTGCAAGCAACAGTAGTTGCGCCATCCTCCACGTTCCCCAAGCCTCGTTTTTCCGTCTCGAACCCCTTTTCGGTCCTCTAACGCACTTATCATTTTTTAATCAACGCGTATCATATCTCGATACTACGAATTTGTGGTTTTTCATCGATCATCCGTGACACATACTTTTACCATACCTTGCTTGTCCAGCTCCTCGAGGAGTCAGATGTCAATGAAACTAAAAATAGGGTGTGCTATGTTGTACTTATCACATGTGTTGCATTGGCTGTCGCTATGCTTTCATCGTAAGTGCAAGTTATTGTTTACTCTTCTACGATCCTGTTCCTTGTTCGCGTCCTTTAATCTCTCTGGTGAATTTGATGATGTACGCGAATATCACATACTTTCAAGGTGTTGTCTCCTTACATTCGGGTTATGTAGATATTGAAATTATAATTGCTAAATACACGTTGCTTCTCTTGGGACTGGCTAACTTCTGAGTGTGCACAATTCGATCGTATAGACAGGTCCCTCGAACCCTTCACCAATTCGACTCATGGAAGATCGAAATTTATCGATCGGGTATGTGCATATAGTGTGGTTCCACAGCCCGTCCTTAGTGATTCCAATTTAAGTTGGTCTTCTGTGGCGCCACGGGATTGAATACACGCTGATCCCGTGTGGTTTTTCGCAAGTGCGTCTAATTGATGGGCTAAAATGCACGCCAGCGGGACCCACGGTCGGTGAAAACGTCATGGACTCACCTTTAGCAGCTGGTACTATAGCTCCTCGACCAAGTAGCAATCCGCTGGCACAGTCCGCTACAGTCGATTATTCCCTTTATTTTTGTTATCGCGGTCACATGCTTGAGCATGGCCTCGGGCGCTAGAGAACCCTTTAATATGATCTTAGTTCAGGCTGAAGTATGAAGGTACTTTGGAACTACACTCAATCCGCATTCCCATGTCAAAGTATTGGTGCCACCACTAATATGATGTGATCCGAAAGCACTGGTCAACGTTCCCCGTTTGATTGGCATTTTTCAAGGAACTTGGGCGGGATTCCCTGGGGCTTTGCGAACCAATGGCGCTCGGGTAACCACCGCCCAAGAGCTCGGTCCCGAAGCATCGAGGAGTTGTGTTTTGGTAAGGGCGCAGATTTAGCGGCGTGATGCGTAGATAGGGTCTTTTCAAAGAGCCTACCTTTTTTGGGACACGTACTTGTCGCTGGCTCCATGACATCGTCAGGGTATTAGGGTTCAGAACTCACGCTCGGAGCATGCCATGCGCAGCGATTCGGGGTGTTGCCGCTCCTGGATGTCAGAGCCTCGTGATCGTATGATGTTGCTGAAAACGTGTAAGCGCCACAAAGATTTTACTACATATGCTTAGCAGCACTGTCAATGCCAAAGTGCCATGATGTTAAGCAAACGCCCAGTAGCAAGATGTGTTAATTGATGACTACCTTAAATCATCCGAGACCGATATCTTACGAAAGAGAACAAGTATTAGGCATCTTGACTGTGGGCCTCGGGATGTGAAATCCGTCTTACCGCGCCTGATCTATCAGCCTAAGACGTGACACTTGGTGAGAACGCAATTTTCGTTTCGTGATAATCTGCGTAGCTCCCCTTTGCCCGAGGAATATTAATCGGTGCGGGAGGGGATCTTACAGTAATTATTATCATTTTCAGCGGTACTGTGAATCACCGGTAGCCTTTAATCACCCCTATCATAAGAAAATGACAATTGGTCTCGGACATCTAACACTTGATCGCAACAGCGAGGCCAAATTTCTGGTCAGACGAACTGTTAAGACATATGTTGGGCACCCTCATACGGGATTAACCGTGATAACAGGCGAATTGAAAAATACATTGAGCGTCAGATTCCATTGTTTACTTATGTTGAGTACCTACCCTAATGTTGTCGATTTGCTCACTGCCTATATGGGTTTATGGGCCTTCGGAGTACACAAAGGGTCTTCAGTCCGACTCAGTCGCAGGAATGGGGACTTCAGCCTGAGGCGTGAGACGAACAGCATGGCGTCTCTCAGAGCTTTCAAAGTCCCGGGTCGCAGAGTGGGCGGTGACACGGTTGTCCTGGGGAGAAAGAACGTAAGTCGTGTCAGACACAGTGAGTTTGGGCCATTAAGGAGAGGCAAACGGGGTGACAAAGAAGCAATGAACAAAATCAGGAAGCAGGCACAGAGAAATGCAGCAGGGCTGTGATGGAGCAGGAAAGGAACCGCAAACGTTCAGGTGCATGGTGACTTACTCAAACAAGAACAGTGCCGGGTTCGTAGGTGGCGAGAATTTGGAAGTCGGCACCCTTGGACATGTGATCGAAGAGGAAGTTGAGAAGGTAATCTGATTCGTCCTTTCTAAAACCAACAATGCGGCGAGTGAAGCCTTGGTTCACATAGAGAGCTTCTCTCCAGTAGCTGGATGCACGCGAACGAGAGGATGCTGATTGTCGCGATGTCAGCACGTTGCAATGATGACGTCGCCAACACGGACGAACCTTTGTTTCCACCGGCTCCCTCCTCACAGGGTAACCAAACTGCTTAGATAATTCTGCTTGAGCGACAGCAGAATGGACAGCTCGTAGGTCTTCTTGAACTCGGGGGAAAGGCGGCTGTAAGCCTCAACCTGGGATAGGAACAGAGTGTCTCCACCAATTGGGGCTAGTGATGGCGTAAACGGCCGGATCAAACTTAGCCAGCGCCCCAGCACATATGAGCTGAAACTCACTTGCTCAAGAATGAAGAAAGTAGTACCAGGAGGTTGCTTCTCGCAGGAAACATCCGAATGCCAGCTAGTTTGGTTAATACGATCACCCCTATGTACTCTTTGAACCAATCATTTGCAGGATCACGGTAGACTGGCGACAAAGACTTGGTGAGAAAAACGTGCGCTTATGACGCAGTAGTTTTGGGACATACCGACTTGGAATTCGGGGTAACCTTTAACGTTACCGGAAGTGGGGTGTCTCTGGATGGGACCGAGTGCCTGAATGCACGAGATGAGCTGGGTCGAATGAAAATGCTTAGGGATGTGAGGCTGACCTGGCAATCTCGATTTGACGATCGGGCCCCAGGTCTTTGAAATCCTGGTCACGGAAGAGCAAGACTTTCCTCTCAGCGGGGAGTAGGGCAAGCTCGTCGAGGCCTTCCTTAGAGAGTTGAGATAGCTGCACTCCTTTGACTTCACTGCCAATGTAAGGACTGAGGTGTCGAATGCTAGAGCCTCTGCCCAAGAGATTAGGCTTGGCTGGATCAGCGCGGGTGCAAGGTTCAGTGAAGTCTGTGATTCACAAAGTCAAGCATCATGTAACAAGCTTATTGGAGCGACACTTGCCAAAGAGCTCGGTCGGAGGGAAATTCTCGTTAACATCGTAGTAGGGGTAATGGAAAGGATACAAGGGACCCTTAAATCAGTCAACACCTCTGATACTTTCTGTGTTTCAGGAAGAAAAATCGTACATGCCTTGTAGCGCTTTGAACACTGAGTTTCTTGGCCGCAATGGTGATGTCTTCGATTGTGTCAACAACTTCCTCTGCGATTGAAGGTGCCATGATAACTTGGGTCAGTGAGGGGATATATTCTCGGGGAGATTGAGGGTCCTTGCTCAAGAAACCCAACTCTAGCTTGGCGGCTCTAGAATAATCTCGACATACAACTACTAGTACGCCATAGTACCCTGTCTCCTACAATATAGCAGCGAGTCACTGGTCGCTCAGGAAGCACTTGCGTTGCACGTAGTCCGTAAAAAGGTAAAAGGTCAGCCAACGGCACAGAAAAGTCCACTGCTTTGTGTACTCTCACCTGAATGGCGCAACAGTACGTTAGTGATCGGTTGGTCCGGATCCGTTTGAGGTCGTGACTGAAGTGGGTAGCCAATCGATAACCAACTCACAGTACAACATACGAGAATCCAATCGCGCAATCCGACGAGAATGGTCGTTTCGAGATCAGGCGACGTCTCATACGAGTGAACCTGGAAAAGACTTCAGGATGGTACAAGCGAGCAGCAGCATGGCGAATAGTCACGTGGAATTAAGGGGCCAAAAGTGCAAAAGTGACTTTTGAGAAGTCCAGCTTGTCCCGATGCTCATATACGTCAGAGCTCAGAAGTCCTGCAATGGTGCTAGAAACCGTCTATTACATTCCGAAGATATGTGATACAAGAGAATAAATATACAAGCAAGATGATATGATACATGAGTGGTAGGCGTAGTACATCGAGACGAGAAAGTCGTCAAAGAGACTCAGTGGATCTACAAAGCGAAAATCCAGACCAATGCACCCAGCAGAGTCACTGTCAGAGGGGAGGTCGCGAGCTTCGCCCCATCGTTCGAGCGGCGAACACGAGACAACAGGGTTGCGCTGGCGGATGCGGAGGATGAAGACTCAGACGAAGAGGAAGATTGGCTTGAAGAAGACTCGCTAGATGATGATGATGAACTCTGGGACGACTGAGCAGAGCTGCTCTGAGTCTGTGACTGGCCGCCAGATGTGAGAGTGGCAAAGCCACCGCCGATGGGCAGAGTGTCAGTTGAGCTGGCTGCGGAAGCGACAGATGATGCGGACAAGACACTGGCAGAATTCCCATCAGACAACAGGGAGAAAATCAAGAAAGTCGATACTCACGCAGAACTGGCTTGTGCGGGGTCGCTGTCGGTCTGCACTAGTACGTTATCGATGATGTGGAAAACACCATTGGAAAGGAGAACGTCCGGGCGCACGATCTGGGCGCTGCTACCATTGGTGTTCTGGATAAATACACCAGTGTCGTTGGTGATGGCAATAAGGGGCTCGCCGGCAGCTGAAGTGAAGTTGGCAGGCGATCCAGAAGCGGTGGCTTTCCTGATGTCCGGAGAGTAGACGGTGGTACCGTTAATGACCTACCACTGAAGTTAGACAAATTCACGATGGCAAGAGGAATGTGACTCACAAGGTTGCCGAGAAGCGCCATGATGGCGGTCTGGTTATTCTGCAATCCGCTAAGGGAGCCTTGGGCAGTTTGGATGGCATCGTTGGTAGGAACGAACAGTGTGAAACCTGTATAATTGGAAAGTGCCTCGAGAACGGTCATGTTACTTCCACTGGGACCAGTAACATTAACCTGTTGAGCGAGGCCGAGGAATGAGGTCGCATTGGTCGCGGTAAGGGCCTGGGTCAAGTTACCCGGGGGTGCAATCACTCCGTCGATTGTGTTGATAAACAAGTTCTGGTAGGTTGTGGAATTGGTGACGGTGATGTTCTGACTGAATTGTACATCAGCTGAGGCCGAAGGGGCTACGGAAAGAACGCGACGTACGCTTGATTGAGGATGGTAACATTACCATTGGGATCATTCCTCGTCCAAGCAAGAACCTGAGACTTGTTACCCTCGAGATGGACCAGATTGGAGGAGTTGAGAAGGGTACGACCGATGGTATCGTTGGGGAAGATACCACTGCCAAGCTCGGAATCCATCATCTGACCTCCACCAGACGAACCCCCACCAGATTCCTGACGACGATACCATTCGAAAAGAGATTGAGTTGCCGAGGCAGAGGAGGATCCAGTGGAAGATGACTGGCCTGACATGCTAGCCGACGAAGTCATTCCACCCCCACCCCCACCTCCTGCACCACCCCCACCACTAGTTGAGTTCGAAGTGGTGTTGAGGAAGCTACTGTGGACGAAGTGGTATGACAAGTACTGGGAAAGGAGCTCGTCATTGCCAGAAACGTCGCCCGGAAGGTTCTGTACTGAAGCGAGAATCAACAGATGACGAGATCGAAGGTAGACCAGTACTCACGGGCGGTGTTGTTAGGCAGGAAGGCGGTATAGTTACCGTTGGGCAGTTCTGATAACCACTGCTGTCCGCTGGTAGTACCGTTGACCCTAGTGAGCACACTTGCTGCCTCGGTGTATCCGAGGGTGTTCAGTTGGTTGACGAGTTCCGCCACGTAGCCGGAACCGGAGCCGGAACCAGACTCCTGTGCGAGAACGGCAGATACAATGGGGAAAAGAACAGAGAACGGAACCAAGGAAAACATCTTGAAGTCGGCAACGATGCTGGGGTAGCATCTCGAACGGGACCGGTTTAAATAGCGGTATGTAGAAGCCAAGGAAATCCGTCGGAACGGGTCATCGGGCTCCAAAACTCAGCATGTTCTCCTGTCCTCTGGGGTAGATTATGACAAAAGTTGCTCATTCTGAATCAGGGAAAGGTCAGTGAGACAAATTAATCATCAAATAGGGTTGATTCGCGGCTGAGTGCACAGGCCTCGATCATATGGTGCTGACGCATTTCACGCAGTCACGAAGAATAGGGACTCTTTTCCTAGCAGGGAGCGCTTATTGTAAAGCTGCCACACAGAAATATCCATTCCCTTCGGCTTCGTAGATAATACTAGTGGAGTAGCGCCTAAGACAAGCAACAGGAGAGCACCAAGCCTGAAATTTCTGAACAACCTCTCGATATTGATCCAAGGTATATTTATGGTGTCAAGGGACAGATGAATCCCATTGCGATCTTCCTAATGGCTAAACCAGGATTTTGCGATCGAAATATCGGTGAAGCAAGTTGCAGCTTGAAGCCTGATAGGAATACCGTATACCAACTTCGAGGCGTTTCGTTCCAAGGCGCTAGCGGCAACGCTTTCATGACTGGTTCTGCGATCAACATGAGAAAAGAGTCTCGTTCGTCAGAGACCGTTAGTCCATGTAATTCCAGCGCACCAGTAGTAAGTACGGACAGCAACGTGTTGCTGAACGAAGTTGAATCTCGGGCACAGCCACTAAAAGCTTACTAATCAATTGCTGACGACGTCACGTCGTCTCGTCACTGGCAAAAACTTTCCGAGGCTCTCACTCACTGACCAGTTCATACGACAACTTCGCATTTACAAATGGTTCGTCGTTCTACTCCTTCAGCTCAACCTTCCTACCTCCCACATCCTATGAGTGCACCAAAGCGTGCTTTGAACGACCCCAATGAATCAACTTTTTCGAGGTACGTGGAGTACTATTTGAATGCAATGTCCTTCAACACTGGCTCAGGTTCCTTCGTACCGAAATATGGGCACCTGAAAAGCTTCCCGGAAACATCAACATTCTTACAGGAGTCACACTTTTCCTGGGTGGAATAGCCGCTGTTCGAACATGGGGTGAATTGATGATCCCTGCCTAATTGGCTGCGAGTTCGACCGTCAGCTACCCAGTGAGCCTTGCCCTGAATCTTTGTGATATTTTCATTTCTAAGATAGCTGTCAAAAAGCCGTAGTGTCTCCAGGGAAATTGATTCCCAGCTTAATCGTCGGCGACCTGTTAGTCTATGACTATCGCAATGTCTTTCCTTAGACTTCATGCACAAGTATAATGCCTATTTGTCATATTCCGCACATCGAATAATCATACCCCTTGCATCTCTATTTAGCTGCAAACTCCTGGAGCTGTCTGCTCACTTTTGACTTCATGCGTGCCTCACCCCGATTGCACACTTGATTAAGCTCTTTGTTTTCATTTATAACAAACTTAAGGGTGAATGCAATTCGGAATTTCAACAGTGACATAAGCAAGAAATTCTATGACACTATCGTTAAGGACTTGAGATGACGCTACCAATCTCTAAGGCTCACGGACGACTCCCCTCTACCTCCGAAAACAACCGGTGATTACACGGCTCCTGAGGCGCATCATTTTGTTCATTCCATCTCCTGTCAGGACTGCATCATGATGGCCTCGTCTGCACCTGCATATCTTCCAGACAGCCGAGTTGCCCGATGAACACTAGGGCGCTGATTCCAAGTGTGCCTTGAATATTGTGGAAAAGTCTCACCAGGACAACGGCGAGTAAAACGTTTCCGTACCGACTTTGCCGAGGATGGACCAGCGTACAGATGTCGGGATGCTTGTTTCATGCGACCATTCCAGACCCACAGCAGCCAAAAGTTCATCTCCACTTTTATCTGCGCTTCTTGTCACTCAGACCAGAGTCGTTCACTCGTTGGTCCCTAGGCAGATTAGCGGCACGTTGTTCTCGCGTTTCATTCTGACGCTGACCTCCTAGATTGAAAACCAGCGCTTCAGATTAATAACGGGGTTTACCAGTCTCAAATGGACGTGGCACAAGAGTGGCGCATACAAACAGAGCAAGTGATCTACAAATTAAACTTAGCTCAAAGAAGGGCCCGATGGTAGACGTTGTGGGTTGAACTACCACTGCCATCATGAGAACGAGGCGCAGCAGAAGTGGCAATGACACATGATAAGGTCCTGTTATCCGGCTAAGCTCCTTGGACATGCCTTTTGTGATAAAGACGCAGAATATGGAGCCAGAGAACCACGCTCAACAGCATGAAAAACATGGACACCCAACAGAGAAATATTCACAGGGCTCAAACATTGTCCAGGTCTAACCACGACTGTCGGGGAAAACACCTCGTGCCCAGTCTTGGGATCATCGCAGAGTTGGATTACCATTCCTTCAGCCCCGCTTGGCTCTTTCCTTGCTCCCTGCGCGTATCGGCGAATTTCATGTCTGAAAACGTCCGGCTCGCGTTGATCTGGGACCTAAAATCCATATGGAGATGGCAATTCGAACCACTTTGAATGGTTCTCGGCGGTGCTCTCTCCTATCTAGGTTATGGGAACTCTCCACGGTCTAGACAATGACAGTCTGTCTATACACGTCGCTCAGCTGTGCAGGGGGCCTTGTGACGCTACTTGGAGAGTTCGTCGTCATGGACATCCTACCCGAGTGTCCCGGAGATCCTCCAGGACTTGGTTTACGGGTCCGTGAGGGGTGGTCTGTCAGAAGTCGACCACCCATTGGCTCCCTCTAGCCTACCCAGTATGTGTAGCTTCTAAAGATCCCGCGCAACAGAACCTGTACTAACTACCTGACCATTCCTGAGATTTTTCCGCAAAGACTCCCAGCATCCCGAACACCTCCAGCACACTCAGGCTCATGGCACCGAGGCTATAACTGTACTTATTCTTTTGTGTACCATTGTCATGCAGACCATTAGTGTGCGATCATCGGCCTAGCTATAGACCAATCATTCTCAGCCAAGATGACCCTGATTTTCAGCTATCTCGGTCTTCATGTTGATTGATAACAGGACGTGCTCAATACACTCTCGAAGACATCTATTGTATTCTTCAATACAGTTCGATCGACAGTCCGCCGGGCCCGCAGTGCTTATTTCTAGCAATTCAGTTGGATGGTTCCGTGAGAGGGACCCACACGTATAGATAGCACACATCCCTGTGCTGTGTGGCGTCTTTTTTATAGTCCATCGCGGGTGACAAGATGGCGAATTTGATCCTACCAAATTCTCCCCCACATAATCTCAACCTTCTCAATACCCCGAGAATGATTGGATTCGGTGTCATCGAGGCCCAATAACTCCAGGCGGGGAGACGTCTTTGTGTCGTCACTTTAACTACGTCACTTTTCAGACAGAAAAGTGTGCTCGTTGCTACCCACAAACCTCAGTGGGGTGAATCTATATCCTGTCCACGGCCCTTGGAGCATGATCAGATACACGTTGTCGGAGGAACGACTCGCAATTACAGCTGAGGGTTAACGTCGTGATTTCATCGCGGCGACATCATCATCGGATGCTAGCATATGGTTCTGACAAACCTTCTTATTCATATCCAACGGTTGCATTGATCAAGCATCCATCAGGCCAAATATAAACAACTTGATGATCTTCCGTGAACCGATCTGGCTGGAGTCTAGAAAGTGTTCCACCCCGGTGCTCAAACACATGGTGAAAAAAACGGAAGGTTGCAACAGCCTTTACATATTTCACATGGCGTGCTTCAGAATAACTCAGCCAAGACGCTTCCGCTGAGAGGCGTCTCATGACAACCTTTAAGCTTCTCCACTCATATTAGGCATCACCTGTGCCGGTGGTTGGCCTACAATCTCCAAAATATCACCGGAACTCCGTCGAAAAAGGTTGGGGTGTGAATGTAGGAGGTAATCAAGCGAACTGAGAAAAGCAACCCTGAGAGCAATCCTACAAGAATCCAACCTGACAAAGTTTGACATTTTTGACACGCGGTATCTGACATATCCTACAGCCTTGGTACATGATACCTCCTTAAATCCTTTGCGATAATTCCGGGTATTATGGTGGCAAAGTGGCGAGTTGAGAGCAATCCTACAAGAATCCAACCTGACAAAGTTTGACATTTTTGACCACGCGGTATCTGACATATCCTACAGCCTTGTTACATGATACCTCCTTAAATCCTTTGCGATAATTCCGGGTATTATGGTGACAAAGTGGCGAACAATAGCTAGAGGAAAGAATCGTGGTTCTTTACAGTTTCGCTATCATATCCTTCACGCTCTGAGGGTCGAGGACAGCTTGAGGGTATGGAAGAAATTGTGAGCGCAAATGTTCGCTCCCACCCTCAACAGGGAGTACTTGACCGGTGATGTACGCCGCGGCATCGCTGAAGAGGAAGATAGCTGCATTTGCAATGTCTTTGACGTCTCCCATACGACCAGTTGGGTTCCCAGGAAACACCGCTGTAGACCCTCCCTTGGGCGATAGTCTCTCCATACCCTCCGTACTAGCGATGGGGCCGGGAGCGATCACGTTAGAGCGGACTCCATGAGGACCTTCTTCGACAGCCAAAACGGCGGAAAGTGCGTCAACTCCAGCCTTCGCGGCTGACACATGAGCCTGATAGGGCGTGCCTACGTGGCAGAAGATACATCAGTTCGGGACATAGCCAGGTTTGAGATCCACGTACCTCTATAATGTAACGTTGCACTGACATGGATATAGGAGCCTTTTGAAGCACGAACATGCGGAAGAGTGGCTTTTACCGTGTTGTAGGTTCCAATCTGAGGTATCGGATGTATCAGTGACCTCTTGCATGTAGCCTAGGATGATAACCTTACAGTGTCAATTTCCACGACGGTACGAAAGGCATTCTCAGAGATACCAGAAATAGGCGCGAGGAAATTCCCGGCCGCACCTATAAGGGAGGGAAAAGCTTGATCAAATGGATGAACTGAGAATAGAGGGAATCTACTTGCCACAGATGACAAAATCAATCCTGCCAAATCGTTCAATCGCTTTTGCCACTGCTTCTTTGAGAGTCTGAGGCTGTCTGACATCAGCTTGTGCAGGAACGCAAGAACGCCCCGTGGCTTCGGAGAGCTCCCTCGCAGTTTGGTTTAAACGATCAAGCCTATGCTCGGAAGCGCGAAGACAATTCGTCACGTTCTTAACCACGATATGGCATTTAGAGATGTACCAGGAAGCTTACTTCCGTCCAACGATAACTGCATCAGCTCCATGCCTCATCTGTGGTGAAGTGCTGAGTGATCATCCGATCCGGGACCGGTTCTCGGGGAATCATACCATGGCTTCTGTCATGGCGCGACAGATTCCGGAACCTCCGCCAGTGCAGAAAAGCACTCTGTCGTTGAAAAGGTCTCGCTTGAACACCGAAGTTGACTCAGCAATGGGTTGGATATGAGCACCGGATGGCGGCATAATGGTAAAACAAGGAAAGGATGAATAAACCAACGACAAGCAGCTTAAAGTTATTGCAGCTTGCCGCTGATTGAGCGTGACCGGCGTTCGGCATTGGACTTGCCGACAAGTTGAGCGGTTTACCAAAAGGGAAGACGCAACAAATACTTACAGGATTGCATGTTAGGTGTACCTCACCATTTCCCTTGGCAATTATTTAACGCTCATATCATAATCACTGCTTTCTACCTTGCTCAACTACATGCATAGCACTGAATGCTGGCGCATGTGTATAACCCATAAATGAACCTCATGGCACAGTGCTTATCAGCGGCGTAGAGCGACTGACAAGTCTATTCTTGTTTTAGAACGAGTCCGGATGGTGTCCCGCTCGTCGGAAGCCCGGTCTCGTCTGCTTTATACTTCAGTGCTGATCAATTGAAACATCGAAGGGGCCAATACTTGATGATTGGTTGTATCTGTCGTGACCTCCAGTCGGCCTGCGGTTCGATGAAGATTGGGGTGATGATTTATACGTTTATACTCGTTGGATGGTAATATCATGGACGTGGGCGACTTTGACGCTGCATTTGAATACCTCATTTATTTGGCAATGTGGTGAGTGAGGCTGATAACAGGAATGTATTGCATAAGCGCGTGGATCTGATGTCGATTGAATAGTCGTTGTATTTTTATATAGTGGTGATTGGCTATACAACAGTTTATCAAGTCCTGTGCTCAGTGGATCATACGTTTTGACTAAGGCCCGCCTTTCAGATTCATTTTAAGCAATCGGCCCTCAAACATTAAATACCGAATTTCAAATCCCATCATCCCGCCGGTATCATGATCGGACTGAAACTAGATTCACACTTTGAATCACAAGTAATTCAATAACCCCTGCTTAAGCCCCTCAATTCGGTACAGGTGTAATTTAGTCAGGAAAGAGATCATCATTGATCAACATTGGGGTAAAAAAGATGCTATGAACTGTGTAGGGATGAAAACGTGTAACGGAAAGCAGAGAGTAGATAAATACGTGAACAGGGATAAGTCCAACAAATGATGGCCCAAGGAAGTAAACGTATGATACATGAGGAAAGACAGCAGGACATTGAACAGAGCGTTTCGAAAGCAGGAGGGAATTATAGTGGGCATAACATACGAGTGACGGGATATGGCAAGAAATGCCAGATACTCTCCGACGAAGGGACCCTGGGTGCGAGGACTTACTCCCTAGACCAATACCCATGGGAAGAGCTCGTCTCCGAGGAAGGCATACCAGGATGGTTAAAGGATGAGATACCAGGCACAGACGTAACACTTCTGGATATACTGGATTGCCTCTGGGAATAAGGGATATCTCGACCGCCTGGATAGCTAGAAGGACTGATTGAAGGGGAGGGAGCATACGGTCGGCTATCGTAATCTCGACCTCCATGGGGCGGTACATCGTAATGCTGACCCGCCGGGACAGGCGATGGCGAGGACGAGTAGCCTGTAACTGTGCTTTGGTTTGGGGTGAATGGGGCAGTGAGAGCTTGAAATTGATAAGAATTGGAGGAGGTATTAGTCGGATTTGATGCTCCTGAGGACTGCCATGATGTAGGGGGAGAGGAACCTGACGGTGTATACGAGTCCAATTTGGAGCTGCCTATCGAGGACAGTATTCGATCAGGGTTACCGCTCGCAGGCCAAGCGCAACTGCGGTCTATTTTGTGCTGTTGCCAGCTTTCAGATGAGTTCATTGACTCGTATATAGAGGAAGTCGGGGGTGCGGGAGAATATCCGTAACTATAAGAACTGTGGTTCGGTTGACCTAGGCGGGAATTGGCCATGTCTTGGGGCAGACGGTCCGAGGGCGGAGGATATGGGACACGGGCGTCATGTGTGGAGGTTGGTCGGAAGCCATCTGAAGATATGCTGTAGCGGGACGGGACAGACGCATATCTGCTATGGTTATCATATGTTTGTGACACGTCGTGCGGTACACGAGAATAATGCCCCGGATCGAGGGCTTCCTCGTCTGTGTGCGAAGATTCTCCGAGGTCGTGTCCCCCTATGTCGTCTAACTGTGGATTATCCAGTTGCCGAAGGCCGCCTATGTCTCCTCGTCGATTCTTCTTTCTTGTATTGTTAGGCCTGCGTCGGTAGACGTAATCAGGGTATTTCGAATTAAAGTTTTCCTTCAGAATCTTGGCTTGGTCAAGATAAAACTGCTTTTCCGACTGCGGGTCTCCCAGCTCAGATGATGATTATCAGGTTTCCTGGGTCTGCTCACCATTGGCATAGTGGTCCACTCTTTGCTCAAGAGCTTGCTAATCTCGCCAGTACGCATAGACTGGTTTTCTGCTGATACTTGAGGTCGCCTCCGGCGAGCAAAGATCATGAATGCATTCATAGGTCGCTTCGGTGTACCGTCAGCGTTGAGAGTTTGGGAGGTCAAGGTAACATCCTCTGAGTAATCGCGGTCAGGACTCTGGGACATTGTATAGACAATTTGGAACAATCACCTTCAATCTCAGCGTCGCCCCTATGAATTCCAGAACTACCGTCATCTGATCCCGACAATGATTGTGCCCGTTCTTCTGGTCGCTCGCCAGTAGAGGGAGGCAGTAGACTGTTGCCATTATCACTGACCGCAGATCGTGTTGTTGAGGGTGTGTAGGATGGGTCGTATTGGGTCATGGTAAAGCGAGTTGATGGCAAGAATAGAATTGAGAAGGAGGAGAGTCAAGTTATGAATGTCGATGGTTAAGGTAAAGAAAGAGCTAAGCGAGGACGCCTGCTAGTGGCACATATCCAGTCGCGGGGTGATCGGCGCGGCGTGAGTCTCAGATAGATCGGTGTACGGTGACGGGCGGAACGAAACGCGGATACGACCAGAGTTTGTAGTCAGAACTGCCCTTGCTGTACCCCAAGACGCAACTGCCCTCTTTGTATTTCCCAACTTCAGAATCGAGATGTTGACGTATGATCCCCAGGGAGTGGGAGCGTTGGATAATCACAATCCATTCGATCGACGATCTGGTTCGGGGACAAGTCACTTGGTCCACCTTTCCAAAGCCGGCTCACAAGGCACAATAGCGGATTTCAGTCAAGTCGAAATCTCCTTCCGAAGATGTAGAAGCACCGGAACTTGGGATTACACATTCGGCTAAAGCCGAAGGGATGACTTGAGCGCCCATAAACCCCAAGTGGCGAGCCATTGCATGATGTTTCAGAACAGCTCTTCACAGCCATCCAAGGTGTGAGCACAGTAAAGGAAAGAGATGAACAGATTGAAGCCCATATTTTCTGTGCTTGGTTGAATCGTTTCCTAGTAACGCATAGAAGACTGGAATCGAGCTCTCAGCACCAAATTTTCAGGGATCGGGATTTTTGGTATAACTTTCCTTACTGAGCGGGTTGACGTATCTTGATCTACCTTTTGGCCTCAGATCGTGGCAAGATCGTTGTGAAGTCCTGACCCTGGTCCGTTGCCCAAGAATATTTATTGAAACTGTAGGAGAGAAATGACTTGTCTTGCTCGTGCACATTTCTCTGCGTCAATGGAAAGATGCCAGGCATACAACGGAGAAGAAAAAACCGGTCCTAGTTTTGTGCCAGGAGCTTCATATACATGAGGGATTTCCAAGGGTAGATACTGACGTGTGACAGGCTGCTACGGCCTCAATAACGAAACCGGGAACCTCTGCTTGGAGACGCAAGGCTGTGCTGTATTTGCGGCCCCGAAAGAACCGGGGTCAAAAGCCAATAGTCGTTTGTGGATGCTTGGGAAATTCGAAACCAACGTCGTCGTGCTCTTGCGATACTTGAACCCACATTCGCCTTCCATGCTCAGTGTGTGAGTAACTGGTTGTCAGCGTCACCCACTCACGTAACTCAAACACCGAAGTCCGTTTCATAGGCATGGTCTCAATTGCCACTGCCTTCCTTGATCAAGTAGGATACTCTTGATACTAAAAACACGGTGGAAGGAGAAGCATAATCGAGGGATGCCGTCACTGATGAATTGAAACTATGGAGAAATTTCAAACAGTCCTGTTTTATGGGTGCCTCGCGTTGAGAATGAAGATCCGTGCGACCCTATTGTTCGAAGAGAGTGACTGAAGAATTTCTGCTTACCACCTAGAAACCAATAAGCCAATAAGTCACATATAAATCAGACGGAGGCTCACATCGTGGGTTAATATTTTTGCTCAACGAGCTCCGACATACCAGAAACAGATGTTTCGTGGCAACAGAAAATTCGAGGACAACAGTGCCGGTATATTTGCCGTAAGTTCAAGTGGGCAGAATTCAATCCTGAGGCTTGACAAGAACCTTTCATTACGTATTACCCCTTCACCCAAGGATCGAAATCAAGATACAGAAAACCAGTGAAAACTCGGAGGCAATCGGGGGAGGACGTTGCGTGGTCCTCCTATTCCCGGTGGCTGCCATAGTCCATTGCGAGAATCCAGTAAGCAGACTCGACATATTAGATTTTGCCACGTAAGGTAGAAATTAGGCTAACCATGATCAGCTTGCAAACCCGAAGAGGCACACGATGAACTTTACCAAGTATCAACCCTTTGGTAAGCGTCGCTTCCCGTTTCCCAGAGAAAGCAGATTTAGGTGTCCAAAAATGCATCGCGGGCTGCTGGCCGATTGTATTCACGGCGGTAAACGGAATTGAAGCAGGAAAGCGCTAACCTCAGTAATCGGAACGTACGGGCAGGAGGCTCCGATCGATGGTTTCGCACTTGAGGGGACTCTAGTGTTTATAGAAAGAGGATCGTCTTCCAGTCCCAGAGCTCCCAAAGTCATCTGGACGAGGATAAGGTTCTAACAAATATCTACCTAATACCGGTGACTGTCACATTGCGTGACGCCAGAAAGTGAGAGAACACTGACTTTATCACTTTAGCATCAGAAACTTAGGACTGAATCTTAGTGCGCCGACGTCTCGATTCATTAATATGAAAGACACACTGACAGATGCGAGTAAGTCTCAGATCCCCTTTGATTGCTCAGCTAAATCAACACTTTGCTGCAGATTTCCCTCGGACTCAAGACCTACGGGTGTATCACCTTGGCCTACGACCTGGAGAAGTGGCCAATCGAATCGTGCGCATTGATTTCCCACCACGAACGCGTTTTCACGACTGTCAAAAAAATCATAGATTACCGTTGGATCGCCTTCCAGGGCTCGGTCAATTGCGGAGCTCCTCGATAACAACCCTCCACCATTCGAACTCTTTTCGGAGAGAGGATTCTTAACCATCACTGGCCGATATCTTGGGACTCCTATATCCATCGTGAGTATTGGGATGGGAGGTCCAAACATGGACTTCTTTGTCCGTGAAACCCGCGAATGTCTCGAGGGGGACATGGTTATCATTAGGTTCTGATGCAACAATTAAGTGTTCTCGTCACAGGAGCTGAAGCGACTGTTTGAATAGGCTTGGATCCTGCGGAGCATTAATAAATGTGCCTGTTGGCTCCGTTGTCGTGCCGAAAGCTTGTGTCGCTGTCAATCGTAATGTCGACTATGACTTTGCCCGTCCAGAAAACAATTGTTCTGGGAAGCCGGCATACAGGATCAGCAAGCCGGTACATGATTCTGCGGCACAGCACGTAATCTATTAACCTGATTTTTCAGGTGTTGGCTGATCGGGTCCTTCATCAGGAGGTATTGTCTCTTTAACAAGATTACCTGATGCCTGATTGACCATTTTGGCTTGTCAGCTAGTGGGATTTCTGCAAAATGCAAGACCCACTGGATGGGTGGGTCCTGTAATCGCAGGAGTTGTTAATGCATCTGCGGATAGGTCAACACCCCTACCACGAACCAAGGATATTCATGCTGATAAAATGGCCTGAGAAGCTTTTATTCTTCTCAGGGAAGACAGACATCGTTTCCGGACCAAAACTCCGACCTCCTCGAAAGGCTTCGCGCCTCCACAGCTGACCTTGCAACTTTGGAGGTTTGCCATACTGGCTTTCTGACTAAAGATGGCGCATAACTCCTCCTTATAGATGGAAAGTTTCCACCTCTACCATCTCGCGTCTTGCTGGGCGGGCCGGCCATCTGCTACCCAGGAAACCGCCCCACCACTAACCACAGACCCTGTTCACCCCGTAGTGGCTGGACCAAGTTCCGCCGCCCAACATGCGCACGCCAAATCACTGGTGTCTGGGAAATCCATCATAAGAGCAGCCGCGGTTCAGATGGTCTTTGCTTCCCGGCTATCTCAGGATTTTATCACGCCGGACCAGGTGGCTCGGCTTGAGAACTGGACCGGAAAGGTGAGCGCCTCTTTCGAACGTGGCCCACTTGACTTGAGCTCATGGGCATGCCATCAAGGCCGTGCTGGATACGCTTGCCGGGTTTGAAATACCATCTGAGGTGTGTGGAGCTGGCAAACCGCTTAAAATGGCAGGATGACCGACGCCGGACCATGATTCTAGCAGCTGGAAGAAGAGGCTGGCAGTGTCTGGGAATACACACCATGAACGTTAGTTCCATGATCATGTAGTTACACTGGAGTGTTTGTTATAACCAATCCCAGGTCTGATTGACTATCCCAGATCAGTCCTGTACGGCAGCTGCACCACGATCATAGGAATTTAGCAAGGTTGACCAAGAAGTTCAGAGGCTTTGTCCCGTGCGTGGGATTACTAGGGTTAGGTAGGGTGAGGGCAGGGAGAAGTTCCTATCAATCGCAAGATGCTGTAACGAGTCGGCTAAAGAGATCAAAAGCACAAAACAGTTTATTCAAAGAAGCTTCAATGTTCGGGTCTTAGCGCATAACCTAATTCTGGGTCCCGGCCATATGACACACAAGCACCTAGACTTGAGTGACTCGGACTCCACCTGACTCATTGTCTTACCGCCCTCGACTCATAGATACCGATGCGCGTGCTGGGAAAAGCCTCCGGTAACGTCAACCCTAGAAATAGCGGCTGACAACGAGTCAGGGATCTTCTGTTTGCTCCCTGGCAGGTGTTCAGAAGCAACTGGTAAATGACCGTACTGATAGTGACTCTGCCGCAGCGGAGGATCACCTTTGCTTTGCGAGGTATAAACTGCAATCATCCTGTTCCTGGCCCAATTTTGAGGTAGCGGGAACCGGATCTAGCCCAAGATTCATGTTCAAAGATGTTGACCCGCAACACGAGCAGAATTTTCATAATTCTATTTCCGGTCGGATGCAAAGTCCACTGAGCCGTGAACCGCGTCGTTGCAGCTTTGCTGCAGCCCCACAAGTTCCAAGGCTCAACAGTAGGGTAGGTCTTCTACATCACGCCTCAGCCGCGCTATCGTCTCCAACTCGGATTGATCCCATTTGACTGGTTGAATTCCGAACTCTGTTAGACGCTGAGGTAACGGCGTAAATTCAAAAACGATTTGTAGAGCTCAGACTGGTCCATCAGCGTTGTTCTATACAACACGAATTGTTGGCCAAAAGAAGTGCGGTAGCTAATTCAGGCGGATGAAGGTTGGTGCTCCGACGTACCTGTCCAAGCTGGTTTGTTTCCGATGGTAAGACTAGGGCTATCCGTCAGTGCTCCAGAAAAGTTGGAGGAATCCATACCCTGTGGATTCTAGTGACACAGGGGGACCTT
>KQ962415.1:139179-153838 GCA_001563735.1 Leucoagaricus sp. SymC.cos | reverse complement strand
GAAAGAGTTTGGGCAACAGAAATTTTTACTATTCAGCACGGAAGGATGCCGTAAAGCCCGCGTCGTTGATAATGTTCGGAGTCTGAAGAAGTGGCGATAAAAAGTAGGACAACAGGCTTATTTCTGGCTGTCAATACATGATCTTAAATGCCTCGAGAGGGGTAGATGCGCCAAAGGCGCATACGCGAAATATCCCATGACTCGGGTATCTACAACCTAACTCCATCAAAACAACAAAAAATGGCTCTGCGGCTGTGTTAGGCTGGAAAATGACCACATTAGGGGCTACTGACCCAGGTTCCTGTCCAAGTCGTATTTTGCGTACGTGCCTGGAAAATGTAAGAGAATCCCGCTTCGAGTGGCCCATGGAGGGGTATTCCTCTGGACAGCTCTTGGTTTGCAATCATCGTAATGTAAGTAGGTCCAGTAGTCTAAATAGAAGTGAAGCCATCATTGGTTATTGATCGAAAATCCGAATTCAACGGTGATGTGGTATGTACACTTCCTTGCAACATCAGATATAGGAGCGATGTTGGCAGAGATATCATATCTGATTGCACCGGTATGGGCCTTCAAGTGGCGAGTTGATAAACGAAGCACTGGCACACATAGTCCTGAGATGAGAGCTTGTTTTTTTCACCTACGGCGTCGCTGTAAGCGGCAAATACAAGTAGTACTCAGTATCTTGGCATTCAATGATTAATCAGGAACTTCGAATGTTCCCGACTCCATCAAAAGTACACCATCACGTGCCAGGGGGTGGACCGTGTAGTATTCGAGAGCTCAGAGGTCCTCCGAAAATACCTGATAGGTGCCAAGTTTGGACAAAATTGGCCTGGATGCCCTCGAGGACGGATCCCAGGACGGACAAAAATAGGGGGTCTGAGCCAACATCGGTGGTTGGGCTGTGTGTGTGTGTGGACAGAAGTTCCCAGTTGGAAGTTGTTAATACTGATTTTCGGTCGCGTCTAGGGTAGTTGAAAGGATTTAAGTTTGACCTAGTCTAGTTCTACGTAGCCTGTCACAATCTGCTTGTCATCGTGCATAGTCGTGTATCCTTGAGGCCAACACGGTATCTCCACGCGCAATTCATAACCCAAAACTGAATATGGACATGTAACATCCATCGAATTTTCGTTCCCACAAACGCTTCATCATGGCCGAGCCTCACGAGGTACATAGCAAATAAGCAAGTGACGGTGCTTCTGAAGAGACATATGACACGGAGGTTCATTGAAGGGCAAAAGCCCAACATACAGAATGCACTCAAGAATATATACTAAGGAATAAATTAAGCATTAAATGGGGGAACGTTGATAAGCAAGAGTCGAAACTTGCTTGGATTTCCGGCGTCCGAGATAATCGCATTGAATCCGACGGCTTCGGGAGGGGAAGGATGATCTATAGTATAAAAGTCAGGTCTAACACACGATCTCCAGTTCTCTTCGGAGATGTATTGGAGTTTCTTGTCCGTCGGGCTATCGTCGTTCTGCTCGTACGAAGTCAAGCATTATCGGCAGGTTC
This sequence comes from Leucoagaricus sp. SymC.cos, assembly GCA_001563735.1. Lineage (NCBI taxonomy): Eukaryota > Fungi > Basidiomycota > Agaricomycetes > Agaricales > Agaricaceae > Leucoagaricus > Leucoagaricus sp. SymC.cos. The sequence goes on along the minus strand of KQ962415.1, from coordinate 152,314 downwards.
AAGCGATCAAACACAACTTCCACTATTTGAGACCTCGCAATCTGATGCCACTCAGTCGGCCTGTCCCTGTGAGCACCATGAATTCCATGCCGAAGGCTTTGGTTCTCATTAGAAGCAGGATATGTGCTGGAACAACTTGAGGAACACCAGAATGGCATCACTGCTCAACTTGTTCTCGGCGGAAGGCCATGTGATAAGTTTGGACATGATATCACAAACCCGACTCTTGAGGTAGTAAGTACGAAACTGCGCGTCGGTAAGAGTTGAACATCTGAGTTCTCCAACGAAGCTCTCTCTTCGCGTCAAAATTAGAGATACAAGCGATCAGCAATACACGATTCCTGACTCCGTCTTCGAGTGCCCTACCTCTACTCCAGGCTTCAACTCGAAGGATGCTGATATACGGTTCAACTATCAAAACTCTCCCTTCGCTTTCTGGATTACTCGGCGTTCTGAACCTCATGCCGACCCTTTATTTGACACTCGCCTCACCTCTTTACCCCAAATTCTGACTGAAGCAACCATCTCGAGCCGTGGTAGTGTCTCACTGGATGATTTCAATCTTAAGTTTCAAGACCAGTGTCTTGAAGTACATCTTCAAGCAAATTAGAGGCTGAGTTCTGTTTGTAGCTGATATCGGCCTTACCACTGGACACAAATATCCATGGATTGGGCGAAATCACGGCGAGCTCCGGTTTTCGAAGGGCAATTAGTAATCCAATTAGCGAAAATGGGAGGGCACGTGATGTGGCAGATCTTGTCGATGAGAGTGAGTGATTCGATCGTAGGCTGCTTGTTAAGCATTTGTATTGAAGCTGATTGTCACCAGTTATAGATCTCATCCAGTTTATTTGGAACATCGTCTCCGCCCAGGAACGAACACGTCTCAGTCCCATGGCGTCTTTCTGCTGAGGTATTTGTTTTTATCGTCGCGTCAGAATGCACCAGGAACTCACGCTTCTCAGTGCCACTGGCTCTGACATTCTTCTTTTGACGCCTAAAGCTTCGAATACATCTCTCGTCCAGTACTGTGCAATTGCAGGAATTCTCGACTTCTACTTTTTATCCGGCCTTACGTCCAAGGAGGTGGTCGAACAGTATGGAGAGGCTGTTGGTCTGCCAACATAGCTGCCTGTTTGGGCGTTCGGTTTTCATCTCTGCCGGTTCATCTTCGAGTCTTCCCCTTATTCTGACCAGGAAGGGCTACACACGCAGACTCCTGTCAATCGGTAGTCGTGACTAACTAACGTGACTTGTCTAGGTGGGGATATCAAAACCTCAATGAAACCCGAACCCAGATGGGGAGGCACTTGAAGGTAACTCGAAAAGTTAATCAGTCTTTATGTCAGCTGATCGTAAATCTCGGATGTTAATCTGGTTTAGTTATGTGGAACAATAATGATCTGTACCATGCTGTGCGAGATTTCACGGCTGATCCAGTCAGTTATCCTGGAGAAGATGGCCGAGCGTTTATCAAGGAACTTGTAAGTCATTCGAATTACTTTCCGTTTAACCGGTGGCGTATTAAGTCGGTTTATCTTAGTCTCATAATAATCAGCATCGTAAGTTAACGACAGCGATATAGTATGTGTGCATCTTCACACGTCGATAATGGACCTTGACCTGACTCGTGCTATTTCCAGTACGATGCCTACACGGAAGTAGTACACAGGCAAGAAGTTCGGCATTTTTCAAAGAATTGTACTAATTCCATCTCTCAGAAACGTGTTTATCTCGAACCCCGGCGGCTCGGAGTACGTAGGGCAAGTCTGGCCAGGATATACTGTGGGTCACTTTCTCCCCGCGGCCGCGTGGAAATATCTACTGACTCGCAGCCACGGTTTTCTCTGGCTGGTTCCAAGAAGCCACTCAAGGTTGGTGGACTGGTGCTTTGAGGAATTGGGCCCATGCTGATGTCGAATTTTCCAGAATTTGGTTGGATATGAACAAGCGAGTTCTTTCTATGATGGCTCGTGGTGCGTACCATGCAAATGATCATTTTGTTCCCGTGTCGACCAGCTTCATCTTTGTAGCGGGACGACTGCCAACCTGTCCAATACCAACCCGCCGTTCATTCTTCCCGGTGATCCTGGAAATCCTATTCTAGATGGGTCTCCACCAACTTCGATTTGATGAATCTGAGTGCTGGTACTTTGACCTCAGATTACCCTGATTGGTGAGTCCTCTACCAGCCGATCTAAGGTAGTTTTGGCTCAAAATACCGATTCCTTGGCAGTTACGATTCGAGTGTTTTTGGTCCTAGTGGGAACATCACTGTCAATGGTCAGTTAACGTGCCAGGATTTTGGTTCTCGACAGCTTCTTCGCAAGCGAGGGCTGGGTGCGGGACATCAGCAGTTGAGGGGTTGACCTCAACACACCCCCTTACGCCATCCACAACGGCAAGTCCATAGTAATGTATTACCGCGCTGAGCGGCATTACGTTCGAGTTTCTATTTCGCACTGATTGACTCGAAGGTAACGATCAATTGTCCTTTCATGTTCTTGCCACTAATGCGACACACGTGGACGGGCGAGTTGAGCTGGATCTACACCATCTTTGAGGTTTGATGGAGGAAAAGGTTGCGCACGCAACGCTTCGTGATGTACACCCCGGAAAACCTCCGTTTTTGATTAGCCGCTCGACCTTCCCGTCATCCGACAAATGGACTGGGCATTGGGTGAGAAGTCATCTCATTTTTCCACGAACCTTAAGCTGAAGTTTCTCGCCTCGTAGCCGGGCGGTAATTTCAGTTTATGGTCCTATCTCCGTTTCAGCATCGCAGTACGTGGATGATCACAAGGTTTCTCGCTAAGACTAATTTGTCTTCTGAATTGTGACTCGACCCAGGGCGTTCTCCAGTTCCAATTGTTCCAAATCCGTTTTGTTGGCGCGGATACCTGTGGTTTTAGTATTCTCCATCAATCATTGTGGACGGAGACTGACGTATTCCGACAGATGGTAACACTGACGAAGAACTTTGTAATCGTTGGATGTGGCTCTCTGCTTTCCTCCCCTTTTACCACAATCACAACGTCCGAGGTACTATCCCTCAAGAGCCATACCGTTGGGAAAGCGTAGCCAATGCTTCTCGAACTGTCATTAGCGTGCGATATCGACCCCTTCCATACTGGGTGCGTCTAGAAATCTGCCAGCCGTGCACGCACCTCATGTTGTTTCAGTATACTCTTTTTGCAAACTCTTCGCAGTACGGAACACCGCCTGTTCGAGCGCTATTATTTGAGTTTCCTGATGAACCGGAGCTGTTCTCCATTGATGTGCAATTTCTCATTAGGCGGAGATTCTCGTGACACCGGTTCTCCACCCGAACGGTTCGACCGTTGATGACAAGTCTTTCTTTGAATTTGTACATCAGAAATTCCATGTTGACATCGCCTTTGGTCTCAAGGTGTCTTCCCCGGTCGCGGAAGGTCATTTGGAGGGATTGGTGTACTCATGAAGTCGTCAAGCAAATTCCGGGCAACCGACTACGCTACCTGCACCATTGACCCACATCAACGTCCATGTCAGGGACGGATCGGTTCCCCTTCTCCATGCAACGCCAGCCTACACCATTGAGGAAACTCGTAAAGGGTCATATTCTCTACTCGTGTGCCTTTCCTCTAGCATTTGGGACTGCATACATAAATGACGGAGATAGCTACCCTCCCGGTCCCCATAGGACCTTATTTTTCATTTCCGCCAATGACGAGCTTCGGCTCACGAGTCAAGGGGCCTATAATGTGAACCAGAAGCTCCAAGATATTACGCTTCTCGGTGTTCCAAATCGCCCTCACTCGGTGACGATTAGCCGGAAGGAAAGTGGATGTCTGGTCCTATGACAGTGCGTTGGAGAAGCTGGTCGTGGACATTGACATTGACCTGAACCGGTCAGTTACACTGGGATGGAAGTAGATATTTACTGCGTTCTGCTTGAGGATATATCACACCATCAACGTCTTCAATACAAATACTACTCCTGAAGTAAATGTCAGGATTTCAAAGTGTTCGCAATACTATCCGCCGGTAAGATGCCGCTTTGTTCTCTCTTATCCCCGTTCATGTTGGTATTTCTCGGTAAACAGACACGGCACGGTATATGTGCAAGTAGTCAAATGTATCCTATACAACCAATTATAGAACGGTAACGTGTGGATTGGTTATGAGCTTCGATAACATAATCATGTAGGGGCCCATGGGTTTAGTAATGAGTCATGCATCATAGATCTACAAAGATGTCCCCAATCTTTGCTTTCATTCCACAAGCTTCTAGAGCATTTTCAAGAACGCGAATGGTATCTTTGGTTGAAATGGTGTTGGGATCAAAACTATGTTCGTCGTTGATGGGGCTTGTGGCGCTAATTTTGGCAATGATATGATTGGAGAACGCCGTATGGTCTGATGTCGAGCCTAAAATAGCGGAGTACACGATGTAAGGGATGATGCAGTCACATAATGGTTCGGACCTTACTTGCTGCGGGAGTAGGAATTTGTACTTGAGCCTCGTCATCAGAGCCATCTGACAAGGACGATAGCGACGATAGATCACTGAAAGGGCTGAGGGCGGGAAGGTCTCTGACATATGCAACAACGGGCCAATACAGCGGGTGCTCCTTGCCAACGAACCAACAAGCCTTAGTAGAAGCTTCGTATTCTTCGACTCGAGCTGGCCGAGATCGCCCTCGTTTCCCTGACTCCTTTATGATCGGTCGCCTCCCTAAACCCCAGGAGGGTTGACATGTGCCGATAAACACCCTCGAGGCGGGTAAATCCTCCCCCAAGTCACCAGGTCTGACACGCCGTGGACTGGGTTTGGAGTATCCCTCGACAACGTTGGCAAGAATAACTTTGTCACCTGGAGCCGCGAAACCATCCGCGAATTTCGTGCCTGTCCAGTCGTAGATGGTTCCCCAAAAGGAGAAAGGGCCTGATACATCTTTGACATTATCGGGAAGAGGCGGTAAAACCTCAACAAGATTCGGAGAGGGCGTTCGAACTGCATCGGGAGAATGCGACTCGTTGAGGGCTGCCTGAAAGTGGGCTTTCGCTTGTGCAACAGTTACTCTCAAGCTGACGTATTCTTCCCCACGCTTCCTGGCGCAAATATCACAGTTGCACTTGTCACGGCAGTAAGGACAGTCGAACTCATTCAAGTGTCGCGTAAACACAATGTCCGGATACCTTATCAACGATCTTGTCATGAGTCGCTGCCGGGGGGGCTAAGAAAGAAAGACCGAAATGCTTACCGAAGGGCAACACAACGATTGCAATACTTCTTCCCGCAAAGACATGTCATCTTGAGATAAAACGTTTTCCGCCGACATTGGTGACAGTAGGACTCTGCCTCGCCTTTTGGCCATTCCTCCTTTCGCCGAGGAGCAGTTTGCTTGGGTTGGTTCTTGACAGGACTCGACTCCTTAGACAACACAGCCGATGTTCTACTTGTCGTAAGCTTTTTCTTCGCAGGGATGGACTGTCGCCGAGGCCTCCGCGTTGGAGGGGTATCTTCAGAGCTTGACGACCCAACAAAGTCGTCATCCGAAGATTCATGATCCAGAACCAATCCCATCTGAACCTCTTTTTCCTCTGCATCATCATCGTCCTCGTCATCAGCGAGGGCCTCGACACGTGAGCTTCGAGAATTGAGGAGCATGAATACGGACGATAATCGAGAGGACGCATGCGAAGATCGATACTCCTGAAGAGTAACCAATGCTGACTGACCTGGATCGTACTCAGAAAACTCAGGGCTCGAAGTCCCCCCAACTACATCCGGGGGCGAAGGCGATGCGCTTGGACTTGATCGAGGTGAGAGTGACTTAGCCAATCTCGCAAGTGATGAGGTGCTTGTAGCAGGAGAGGCAATTGGTGAGCCAGCGTCTGATTGATAGCCGCTTACAAGGTTCAATGCACCAGCGGTTTGAGAATCAATCTTAAGCTCCTCAGCAATACCCCCACCAAATCCAAATTCAAGCTCCAACCCGCCATCCTGGAAAACATCATCTGTCCCGCTTACACCTCCCAGCATCGCTGGATCAATTGTGGTGATTAATTGCCCATCCTTCCCTCCTTCATTCAAAAAAGAATCAAGGGTATCATCAAACGAATAGATCCCACTGTCCACACCCAAACTTTTCAAGACAGGTGACACAAGACCATGTGAAGGAAGAAATAGATTGTCCTTATCAGATGAACCTTGGGAACGGAATATATTCCCATCATGAAGAGCCGCCACTGTTGAGGAAGGAGCTGAGGAGAGATCCAAGCCAGCAGCCATGATGGTCGAGAATTTGCTCGACCCAGCAAGATCGCTATCACCGTTCAGTTGGTCGCACGACTTCTCAGGAGACAAGCTAAATGCGAGGTAGCTCTCCAAATTTCGATCAAGGTCGTCATGAGGATTTGAAGCGTGGTATGACACGCCAACGGTGTTTGTCGGAGAGTTGAAAGTCGAGGTGGGAGCAGAAGTTGTCGCAGGGGTCGGATGTATGGAAATGATGTCAACAGAATCAGGGTTAATTGTTCTCTGCTTTCCCCAAGCCTTCTCGGAAAGATGGGGTGGACGTTGATGCTGAGATACAATGGGTGACGTGTGATTCACAACAGTAGTAGTTGTCTGTTGAGAGCTTGAAGGAGTTTCGTGAGCGGGAATCCAAACGCGATCGTCTGTCTGTTCATTTCCATCTCTTCGAGGTCGCTTGCCGCCATCCTTTGCTCCTGCACTTGCTTTTCTCTTGGTCTGTAATAGCTGCGCCATGTCGACCTTCAAGGTAGCTTTCTCGGCATCCTTCTGTGGTTGATCAACGACTTCCGGCAATGCCTCGTTCTTCTCAGCCAGACAGCAGTTCTTCCACAACAAAGGTCCACCAACACTGAAATTATCCTCTGCCTCCCCTCCTCCGCCTCTATCCAACAATTGATCACAACGAAATGGTTTGTTTGATTTAACACAATTCATGGTCGCTAGCCTCCCCAAAAGCGCCCATTCAATAGCCGTACCCTGTCTTCCTTGCGTAAATCGAGTGTTGAAGTATACTGCAGTAGCTGAGGGGTGTTGTGCGGAGCGAACTTTGAGAGGTTGGGCTATGAAACCTTCACGAGATACGATGGGCGAAGGTTCTCTGGTCTGAGGTACGGGTGTGGTGGAGGACACAGGAGGCTTCAAGGGCGTAAGAGTGGGGACAATCTGAGAATCACATAAGGGTAGAGAAAGAGAGGTAGGTAGATGACGCTGGCGAGAAGTCGGAGTAGACAGATTGGTCGATGAGCCTTCACGGACTTCACGACTGGATAAAGTCCTCTGTGACAGTGGTGTACCGTTGGAACGACCCATCGATAAACCGGACAAAACGGACTTCTTCTCCTGATTATGTTGCTGGGAATTGTCATATCCCGAAGTCGCTGATGCTGAAACGGAACTGGGGCAAGTCTGAGGTGCCGTCGCCGACGATGCTCTCATCTTCTCCAATCGTTCTCGTTCCCTTTTCCCCTCGCGTTCTCGGCGTAATCTCTGCTGCTCAGATTTCTTGTATTCTGTGTCGTCATCGTCCGAGTCGACGCGCCGTGCTCTTTTTGGTACCCTTGGAAAATGGTAATCCGCCTTGTGTTTTCCTGGCGGCAAGGGAGGTATTTCCACACAAACAAACTGCTTCGGCCGTGCACAGGATGCCGTCCAACCAGCCGAGTGAATAGAGGATTGAGGTGGAAGGTCTGATGGTGGGAGTATGAAGAGGTCATAAACAGACTCTTTATGAGTAGTTGGGCGTTTAGAAACGATCGTATGTGAATCATTGGAGAGTGTAGTTGGATTAGCGATTGTTAGATTGGATGTCGATGCTGACGGTGCCAATGGTACTTGATTAGATAATGGGGGAAGCTCTAGAGGCTATATGCACAATTAGCGTGAATTATGACCAAAACGATTGTGGATTCATACTTCGAAATTGGGGTCATCGACACTTTCACCTTCTGCGTCGGCGCTTGTGTAATCGTCGTCAAAATTGTTACCGTGGCTCACGCTCAAGAGCACAGGATCGGTAACGAGGTCATGTGGAGGATGGACAGAGATAATCTGTACATACAGTCAATTCACAAGGTAAGAAAAGACTGAAGTGTTCGCTTGCATGAGTCGATGGAGAAGTTCTGAGAGTTGGCCGGGTGTGGGATTGCGTTTCAGTTGGAGATATTGGGACGAAAGATTCATTGCTTTTCTTCACACTGTCAAGTGGGTGAGTGGATGGAAAGGGCTGATTGAATCGATTAGATGAATATTGGCCTCTTGAGGGAAGGAAGAGATAGATCACAAACCGTCTGTTTCACTGAGTTCGTGGAAGGGGCTGGCGCCCTGGAACTTTGATGATTGGGCAGCTGGTGGCTGGTTAACAGGACATAACCAGCTAGAGCGGTAACATACGTTTGATTTAATGGACCTATATCGAGACGAACCAGTATTTGGAATAGGCCGAGATTCCTTCAAGCTGGGGGACCGGTTGGGGGAGATTAAAGGGGATGGGTGAAAAGATGTGGGGCGCGTGTGAGAAGTCTCCATTGTCGCGTCAACCTGATAATTGCTCGTCAGTTGATTTTTCCTCAAGTTGAGAAAGATCGACATTTTTGCCATCAATTCCATTTGAAGCTCCTTGTGCGACTCCATTGATCGAATTGGTCGGTCGAGAGTGAGTGTGGGCAGCATCGGTATCCTAGCCGAGTCATTGTAAACCTAAAAAATTTGACAAGGTTTGATCTGGAAAGGATACCTGTCTGTTCACTTGCTTCAAATTGGGGTCTTGCGCTGACTTGACAGATGAGGCTTCATTCTGAGGAACGACCGACAATCCTTCTGAAGGCGCGGCAGGAACGATGGTCCGCGTCTCAGGAGACACCGAACCTGAAGCCGTCTGCAAGGAACACGATAGCGAAGAGTTGGCCTGAACATCAAAAGTCAAAATACTGAACGACACATATAGTTTGAAAGCGGATATATAAATATCCTGCACCTGATTCTGAGCACGGCCACTAGGAGTAGTTCTGGTATTATTGCTGTGTGAAGACCGAGAGTAGACAGTCTCGGACTGCTGCGAGTAGAGGGTGGCCAAGTGGTTAGCAGTCTGATTTCCTTCTTCATTTCTCCTGATAGCAATGTCGCGAGATTTGTTCTAGGCATTCGTCAAACCAAAAATCAACAACTGTGATCCAAAAGCGCGTCGAGACGTACCACTTCACCACCTATACCGTTCGCCAACCCTTGAGAGCTCTTTCCAGACTTCAAATTCCTACTCGTCGCGTCGTCTGTCCATTTTCTATCACTGGCTGATCCAAGAATGGACGAAGCTGGAAATATCGAGCTGCTGCCTTTGGGAGATGCCGGGTCTGAGAGACTGTCGCCGAAATTCTGTGCCGTCGTTTTTGGTGACTGCTTCCTCGACTGACTACCATCCCAGTTGCTCAAGGTATAACTGCGCATGAGCTACACATGCGATAGAAAGACCATAGAAAGTGGAAAATATAAGTGACCAATTAAACTCGTAAGCATGACACTTAGCTCGTCCACTTCCCCGTTCCACGTGCATTGATTAGACGCTCGATTATCTAACCATAAGACCATAGAAAGTGGAAAATATAAGTGACCAATTAAACTCGTAAGCATAACACTTAGCTCGTCCACTTCCCCGTTCCCACGTGCATTGATTAGACGCTCGATTATCTAACCCGGCGTTGATTGCAGCCCCTATCTTCCGTATCCTCTGATCGCAGTCTGACGAACCACTAGTCCGCCTACAAAATCTGCTTTTCTCGCTCAATGAAGGTATGTGATTAGACAGAGAGAAATCTCGTACAAAAATATAACACTGTTATTGTTTCCTCCAGCTCATGAAAAAGGCACTAACACAGCGAAACCTTCTCCGAGCTGTAACGATCCCTCGATCATGTCGTCTGAGGCAGTCAGCTGATCCATCAAGAATAGTCAAAGTTTTTTCTGGACGAATTCTTGAATCTCTATCTGAGCCCCTCTTGGATTGCCAACACTTGAGGCACCGAACCTTAGCTCCGTACCGGACTACCGAGACCTCCGTTCGAGGCAAGTCCAGAATGGATGGGCATCAATGAATCAGGCGCATCCACGGTATCCTGGCTCAAAATTTTAGGTTTGAAGATTACTCCATAGCAGTGTAACAAATCCCGACCAACTGTCGTCACTGAGATATCGCAATACAACCATTCTCAGTAAGTAACGTCAAATTTCAGAGAATCCGAAGAAGAGAGGTCAGTTGTGGCGGTCATCGATGGAGAAACTGCTTCACTGGGTATGTCACAAAGAGATTCCGCACCTATCAGTGCGGTTTAAGTTAAGTTTCTACATTTCATGCTATGAGCTATCTGATCGAGCTCAGTTGGATCTGCTGATTCCCTTTGGATTCATGGGTATCCGATACATGCGAAAGTAATTACTATCGCATCTGACTTCGATCTCACCCAAGTCTAACATTTCCCCATCCTTTCTCGTGCGGAGACTGTGGATCTTTGCTCCAGCCTCAAGCCGCTCAGCCCTTATCATTTCCCTCCTAAGATTCACGCCTGAATGGAACATTGAGACCGCTAACAGTAGTTACAGAATGCACTGTCCAAACGATACATAAGTTACTGGAAAGGTGACCTGTTCCCTGAAAAAAAAGACTCAGAATCCATGGATCAATTGATAGAAAAACGCTATCCATCCGAATCGGAATCCAGACTGAAAACCGGATAAGTAGAAGAGCGTTTGAGCTGACTGTGGTCGGACCAGTCTTTATCTTCCTTCTCAACCCTCTCAGTCCCCGGCTTTGTCATTCCAGGGCGAACCTTGGAACTCCGACCCTCTAGAACCCCGTAATGTTTTCGCTTCCTCTCCTTCGCCTTACCCAAAAGAGGGGAAAGGACATGGACGACTTGTTGCCAGTGTCGAAGATAGATTCGACCCTCCTCCACAGAAGAAAAGACGGCAGTAGTGACCCAATCGTCAAGGTTAGGGGAAAGCTCCGCCAAAAACGACGTCACAAATTCTTTGAGAGATAGACAATACTCCTAAAGTGAGTGAGCGCAGAGCGTGGTTCCTAAGGGCCCCCTCGAATAGTTCTGGATGCTCGCGGAGCATTCGGCGAGTGGCGGGATTTGAGGCATCCATTTGAAGTCCCAAATTACGGAGCCGAGGACGCAAAGTTTTGGTGAAAGATAAAAGGAATAATAAAAGAGACAATAAAAAAAGTTGTTTGAGGATTGCCGAAGCCCAAGGGTGTCGACGTCAAAGTACGGAGATCTGACCACGGATCAGCAATTTTTGAGATATCTGTATCGGAAACAGAAACGGAGTAGTCGAAATGTAAATTGACCCGACGAAGCTTTTTGAATCCAAGCAGCGAGCGAAGAAACAAAAAAGGGATTTGGTAGATCACTTCGTCAGAATCAGGACGACCGTGATGATACTCTCCTATTTCCATCGGAACCATCTCCACGCCGCCTCCTTCGCTTGTACTTCCGTCGGAGGATATGAGGGACAGACCAGTCAAGGGCACGTTTCGCAAGACTCTGATGACATTCGTCATAGCCGAAACTGCACGAGTCCCTTCGGTGTCAAATGTACAGAGCTTGGGATGGACAACAGGCCTGGCGGTCGTTGATAGTTGTACAACATTTACATTGGCTTCCGGATATGCGTCTTGATGCACCCGGAGTCGTGAAGTTATATATTGCAGCGATGAAAGGGAGGCTTCTTGATGTGATATGTGAAACACCCAAAGTCGTCAGATCACTCCAGACATCAAGTTGATACGATGAGGAATACAGTGGTGAAGCTATTAGACCATAGGCGAGGCGACGCAATCTTATTGCATCAAAAGGCGAAACAACTGCAAGTCAAGATGATAGCTATAGCAACGAAAGTGTACGGATATGAGTAGCGTGTTTTGATCTCCCTAATCTGAAGCCCGAGAGGATGTCCAAACTCAGCCCACTGCTCAGACCGTGCCATCTCCTCTCTACTTCTCCCCCTCATCGTCTTGTTTGCCCTGCTGCATGACCCGGTCATAAACCAAAGCGTGGTCAATCCAAGAGCCAATAGAAAGCCTTCAGTTATCCGTCCTCCTCCGAATGTGCGCTAATTCTTGACGCCTTCATACGACTCCGGATGATCGTGAAGCGTTCGGCGGACGGTGGAGTCGGATGCATTGATTGAAAGACCCAGATGGCGGAGTTGACGACACATTTTGGCCAAAAAAAGAAGGGACAAAAATATCGTTACGTAAGGGATACCAATACCCATAGGACTGATCCACAAACGATGGAGGTCTGGCCACGCGGAGGCGATTTGAGAGGCTCTGTCCGCATCCGAAACGTCTGCAGGATGTTCAAATTCTAGCTCCACGTAGCGAAGTTTTCTCAGCCGCAGTAGGGGTTTGATGGAAGAAAACGGAATAGAATCCATGTCTCCGTCAGAATCAATGACAATCGTGAGCTTCGTGAGCCAATCTCCGCTATGGAAAGAATGGCGACCTCCAGGTCTCTTGCTCGGCAGCTCCATACCCAGACACGAGACATACTTCAGCCAACTGGGCGTTCCGGAAAAGTTTCATGACATTTGTCATGGCTTGAAAGACGTAATAGGTGCCCTCGATTTCTAGCGAGCAGAGCCTTGGAAGGACTTGAGCTACCCCAGATACCGACTGTGAAATAGCTGCTGGGTCTACATCCAGGGGCGCGGTTCGGTATATCTGAAGATCCGTTAGATTTTGCATCACAACAATGAACGGAAGGTCTCCTGGCACGACACTCGAAATAACCAAGGATGTCAGATTCCTCCAAGCGTCAAGTCAACACGGGACCGCTAGTTCACCGTCGGATCCAACAGGTGGCATAGGAGTCTCGTGATGGCGAGGGAGTACTTTATTGGGATGAAGTTGGCGAAGGCGATTTCATCAGGGTCTGTAGGATTACATCGAACGGTGAGATCCTTCAGCCTTTTTGTCAGAAGCAACTCTATCACAGAGAGCAGTATTGTGTAGTTTTTCGGAGACCACAGCAACTTCACGAGGTTGGGGAGAAGTCGTTTAATGTCATCGATCGAGAGTAATGCGTCGAACATTCTATGAGTATAGCATTCCTG
>KQ962415.1:106128-116239 GCA_001563735.1 Leucoagaricus sp. SymC.cos | reverse complement strand
GGAAAGAGTTTGATTCACAGTATGACGCCTCTATGCTGGACTCAGGCTACCATCAACGGCAGTAGAAGAAGCAGTTCCTCGACATCGTATTTAGCCCCTGGTTTCATTGGACGCAAGAACCTTCACGTCCTTGTAATGCTCATGTCACTCGACTTGTCAAGGCAGGGACAGCGGCGGATGGTGCTCCGGATATTCTCGCCGTTGAATTCGTCAATAGTGTCAATACTAGTAAGCACTTGTGTACTGGATTTTATCATTGCCGAATTGTTGATCTGTCTTTCAGGCGACACCCTGACCATCCACGCGCGGAAAGAGGTCATTTTCTCCGCAGGTTCTGTCGATACGTCTCAACTTCTTCAACTCTCTGGCATTGGCGACAAGACACACCTTTCATCCTTAAACATCCCAGTACTTCTGGATCATCGATCAGTTGGTCAAAATCTCTCAGACCATCTCCTCGTTCCCAACATCTGGGTTGTGAACTCCAATGATACATTCGTAACCGCAGGAAGGGACGTAACTTTGGCAACGGAACAACTTGCAGAATGGCAAGCTAAAGAACAAGCCCACTGGTGGATACGTCTTTGGACCATCTGGGGTGGTTGAGGATTCCGGATAATGGGACGGATATTTGGGATAGGTTCGAGGATACCACTGCGGGAAAGCATACAGCTCATTATGAGCTGGTGTTTGCTGTAAGCCTGATCTTCTCTATCTGGTCGCGGTCTAGTATTGACAAGGTTACAGGGTGGTATTATCCCGGGGAGAGGCGCGCTTCCACCGAGGGGCAATTTCTTTTCGCTCGCAACAGCCATCGTTACACCTGTCTCTCGTACGTTCTCTTTCACTCCCACCATTTTTCGTGGCTTATCCGTTGTACAGGAGGCTCGGTGATGGTTAACACCTCGGATCCATTCGCAGCACCTCTCATTGATCCGGGTCTTCTACGAGAGGAATTTGGATTCTGGAGCAATGAAATTTGCCATTCGTAGTGCGTAAATATTCGTTGCCGGACCTGCTTAAAGTGATTATATCATTTCACCCTTTATTCGTGACAATAAGACGACTATGACCGGTACCGAGGAAGAGTTGGGTGAATGTGTCCGAGTGAATTCTGCAACAGTTTTCTACCCTGTCGGAACGGCGTCAATGTCACTGAGGGGAGCGGATTGGGAAGTGGGAGACCCGGATATAAGGGTAAAGGGTGTGAGTGAGTTGAGAGTCGTTGATGCCAGTGTTTTGGTGAGTTGAGACTTAGGTTTCTTATGTTTTCGTGATACTAATGTCGATCTCTGTAGCCCGTTGCGCCAGCTGCACATACTCAGGGACCGGTCTGCGTCGTTGCGGAGAGAGCTGTTGATTTGGTCAAGGGTGCTTGGGGTGCTCTCCGAGCTACCGCTTAAGGACTCAGTCGTCGCAGCTGATTTGTGTCTCTTTCTCAAATAGTAGCTCTCCGACCCATGCCACCGCTTCATACCCACTGTATTTCGTCAATATGATTTCAATAGGCTTCCCAAAAATTAGTTCACCTTCATGCTAATCGGGGCGAGAAGTCGCTGCCATCTACGTCACTGTTGACTGGACTACATGTTTCCATACAGGTCACGGTCTGTATCTGAGTAAATCTTATTCGCTCCATGTTATTTCTATCCCTTGCGGGCTACCATGACTCGGAGGATGTTATAGCCTGGAATATGACTGACCCGTTTATGAGCGGATCAAATTCAGACGTTCTCTGGCCTTCCATAATTAGCGGCTCTCAATTTGATAAACATGTAGAAAATCTAATATACCAGCTACTCTGTTCCCCCGCCCTTCCTTCGCAGCATCTCGAGTTTCGTTGTGTGGAACATGCCTTACCGCCTCCAGGTTCCGGCGGAGATGGTGAGAATGATCTGCGGCGAGGCTAGAAATGGCTCCAGCGTTAGGCATGTATTCGGTGCTCTTGCCCAAACCAGTCATGATTGGACCGAAACGGCTTTAGATTACCTATGGCACGAAATTTGCGGGATAGAGCCTCTTATAAGGCGCTTGCCCGAGGACTCATGGCATTACGAAAATCAACGACTCGTATGTATTTACCATACCAATCGCATAAACTACTCTCTTTACTACACCGCCACTCATATCAGCGACCACAGAAACTACGGCGACCTAGGGAAGTTCTGACTTGAAAATCTTACAGAGGTACACGCTTTCGATTTCGTACATCTTCCGTCGACATTAGAGCATATCATGCTCTCACGGCAACGGCTGGAGTTCACGGTAGAAAACTTCTACCAAATCTTGAAAATTTGGAATACCAGATCGTCAATAGGGACGTATTCCATTTCATCTACTTTCTTATCCATAACAAACTGCGATCTCTGCAGATCGAGAATGACGTTAGTCACGCAGAGCAACTCTCCACCCTCTCCACCTTGCCAGCCACTTCTCCCAACCTGGAAAACCTCGAAATCATCTTCCTCTATCCACCGGGAGTTCAGCATATTCTCGGTCCGTATACTACGGTCTCACAGAAACGCTCGAGCGGTGCAACAGAATATCTACTCTAATCCTAAACAAAACCTCACCCAATGATCTCTTGTGCATTGCATCACTACCGATGCTCAAGAGTCTAAACTCAGCGAACCCAATACCACGTTTGACGACAGACTCGTGAGGGTATTTGCTCACCTCCGGCCCTCTTTTCTCCCTCTCCCATCGTTATCCCTTGAAGGTGGTCGCTCAAACACTTTTTCGGGATTCACAGCTCTCATCAGATTATTCCGGTGGGTCGCGCTGGTGCAAGTTCGAGTTGCTGCCAGCGAGACTGCCTCCCCTGCCCCAACCGTCAACACCATCGATTTACAGGCATTCATTCGGGCAGTAGAGCGACACTGTGATAATACAACCCTCCGCGAGTTAAACTTCTGGGGTTTCACCACCACGCTAAGGCTTCATATTGATCACAGAAGAAGACACACTTCAAATGGCATCATCCTGGCCCAATCTTCGTCACCTATGACTCTGTCATAGTGATATCACTCCCGCCTATCCGGCAACGAAACTTTCTGCTCTGGTTCAACAAGATTCCAGGCCATCCTCAATTCCTCGCTCAAAACCTTAAATGTTGCAACCTCGTCAATCACTCGCAAGGAATTCATTGCCTTGTTTCTCTCCGAAGTGTTCCCGTATGTCAACGTCATTCATAGCAACAGTACGGTCGACAACACAATCTTTGAACGTTGAAAGTATGTAAATCAAGTTTTGTTGCCTTTGATGCGTGCGGCAAATAGGCTAAACGGAGAACCACTTGGGGTGGATCGGGAGTTTCGAAGAGAACAGGCGAGTGCGGTGAATCAATTAGAAGGTAACGGACTATTCCAGCCATCGTCACAAAACTGGAGCGTGAACTGAGGGGGCCTCGGTGGTGTAACTGCAGTTTATAGGAGGGATTTGTTCCATTCATTCAAGTACTGCTGTAATGAAAATTCAAGAGGCGTAGTAAGTTATGGTATCTTCGATTGAAAACGTCTGAATTTTGATGGTCAGCAGTGGGGCAAGCGCTCTATACAGGCTCAAATCACCTAAGACACCCGAGTATGACGCCGAAGCCAGCCAATTAATGGAATCAACCAACATTGGTTCCCCCCAACCTCTTCCCAGACCATTCTTGCGCTGAGCCAGTACCATCTCAAGATTGAGAAGCTTTCTCCTCTTCAGCAATCTCTGCTAGCGTATCTTGAAGCTTCTGCGCAAGTCCCGAAGTCAACTGCATGACTCCGTCTGAAGTGATCAAACGGTACGCCGGCATAGGCTGGTACGTCTGTGGAAGAATCTAAAGGCAACAATACGGTCAAATAAAGTCCATTGTTCCAGAAAGGTGAGAAGTACCTCGCTGTTGTCAACGAGCACCGTTCCAATAATATCATCAGGATTGCCTATCCGGTTGAGAGCGGGAATGTTTCTTTGATCTGCAAGTTTCATGCTTTAAGTATATCGCTTCGACCTTGCAAAATGATAAGGTATACCATGGATGTGCATCCAACCTTCCATTGTTTGCATGGCCGTTGCTTTCTGAATCTCGTCCACTCCTTCCCTCAGACCGTCCTTAATCGCTGAATGTAGGATGTCGACGAACTTGGCTGTTGAAACGTTGATATATCAGCAGAACCGTCAAGGGCTACAAATGTATATATCTCTTACAATTTTGAACAAAATCTCCTAGAGTTGCATCTCCTTCGTTCGATGTTCTGGCAGTAGACGTTGTATTGGCCCTTGTCGAGGGCTTATCTTGAGTCGGGAGCCAGCCAAGAATTGTCGCTGACGATGACGAAGGAGGTTTTTCCGAAGAAAATGAGAGAGCGTAGGCAGGAAGCGTTTCGGACATGGGTGTTGGCGCTTGAACGACGTGATAGAAAAGATCGGGTCTACTTGGATCAGAGAATGATTGGGCGGGGTTGGGTGTATCTGAGGAGCTAAATCCTCGCTGCGACAGTTGAAACACGTTTGTGCGTCGTGATAAAAAGGGTTGAATAGGAGACGCAGAGACGTGAAGCTCTCGCGTAACCCAGCGCACAAGATTTCTTTGAATGGTCCGACTCGAAGACCATTGGAGTTGTACTCGACCAAGTTGCCGTGATGACGTCCTGACTGATCGCATCCCCGGTCAGATTCTGGCGAAAGAGTAACGAAAAGAGGATAGAGAAAGGAAAGAACTTCAAGTCTAGTGGCCAGGTCACGAAGTCGTCACCAGAATGAACACGAACCCGAGAAAACGCGGTCAGTCGGAATGATATCATTCACGTGACTACATTTAGCTTTCCTTCCATTGCCATGCCATCGTCGCTGAATTTGAACCTGCAGCGGTATGTAAATTAAATGCTGAGTCATAGACATCTTTCACCGAGCGAGAAGAGTTGGCCTGCCAGGAGTTCATATAGTAGTAGCCTAATTTCATAGTGTTACTTCAAATCAGCATGAATTGGTTTTGTCACACATTGAAAATGTTGGAGCGTTCTTGAGCGTATCGGTACCAAAAGTATTTGAAATGTGTTTATTCCATAGCCCTTTGCTGGCGAAGAGGTAGTAGGACGTGTACCGATATGAGGAAAAACTGTTAGAAGGGGACGTCCTGTCTTCGATACTAGCACATTATTTCACAATCGAGTTAACGCCACGAGCTAGAGAAAAAGTTAGTTGCATGTTCGCACGTTAGGACTAGTATGGAACACACCAGACAAGTATTCTTTAGCTGTGCTAGCGCTCTGCAAGGGGTGTAAGCATCTGAACCACAAGTTTCTCTCGTTGGAAGGAGACGCACCAGGCCTTTGACAATCTCGTAGACCCTTTTGTCATGGTATCGTAGACCTGTTGCTGGGTCGGTGTAGGGAGCCTTAGAAGGGTCATGAGCACGGGGCACGAGATGGAGGAAAAGGGAGGAATGATATACCTCGAGACCGGTTATATCGCAATAGCGCTTCTGAGGTAGAATGGAAGGAGGCGCTTCGATTGAAATATCTATAACCAAGATTAGAGCTGTCAGCATACTCTGGGAAAGAACAAACGTACAGGTAGGAACTTCTTCATCCTGCTCCGAAGCCACAGATTTTGTGGGCTCCCCATAAACCTCCATTTTATCTGGTCCTTGGGCTTCAGCCTTAGCTTTCTCCTGACGGCGTTTCTCTCGATCCGCCCTTTCGCGTTCACGCTCTTGTCCTAGGATGGTTTTAAGGTTCTTGACCCGTCTGTTGACATTCTTGGTATAATTGGGATTTTTGAAGGGCTTAGGTAAATGAAGGTATGAGAGTTGTTCTGCCAAACTCTTGTAATTGGTCACGATTTCTTCTTGAAATGGTACATTGGTCCACCCACGGGTATATGAGGAGTTGCGGTGCCGTCTGACGCGGCCGCTTTCTTTTTAAAGCCGCCCTTGGGAGGCCTACATTGTCATGAGTAAAAACTCAAGTCGCGAAGGCCGATGGACTCACATGAAGACCACAAGATGATGAGGGTCCTGAACAAGTTCGGACTTAATTGCTGTGATGCGGGTCCTGGACGCGTTGACGCGACGTCACGTTTGTCACGGCTTGTGACTGATATGGAAATGTCCAAATTTTGCAATTACAGGTTCCCAGTTTTCGACATTCTCTTTTCTCTCAAATCTTCGCCATGGTGGCGACCAAAAACACGAAAAAGAGACAAGCGCTTATGAAACTTGAATCAAACTCGAAAAGACGCAGCACCGAAAAAGACGAGCCTGAAGATCCCTCGAAGTCAACGGGGAAGAAACGAAGTCGACCCGTAACACACACATTCCCAATCGTTGAAGAGTCGGATTCGGACTTAGAGGATGGAGGCTCTGGGGACTTGGAAGATGCTGTTGAGGAAGGAGAGGATGATAGCGCTATGGACGATGGACCCCTGATAAATGATGATGAAATGGACGTCGATGAGGGTGTGACCGAGGAGAAACCAGTACAAAAAAATCCTAATGGTGTGTCCAGCTTAAGTCTCGCAAGAATATTTAATAATCAATACCCAAAGCCGCCAGAGAATCGCATAAATCCCAGAAGGCTTTACTGGAGCAGCGAAAAGCAGTCAAGCCCCATTCGACATTACTCACCGACGCGAAGAGAGTATGGTCTCTGGCACGGCAGAAAAACATTCCAAGTGCAGAACGTCAAAAACACGTTCAAAGTCTAATGAATGTGATCCGAGGAAAAGTCAAAGAGATTGTCTTCAAACATGACGCGAGTCGCATTGTCCAGACTATCGTCAAGTATGGTCGACAGAAAGAACGAGATGAGATAGCCCTTGAACTCAAGGGAAAGTATTGTGACCTCGTTCAGAGCAAATATTCAAAAGTACCTCGTTCCTTTATTTGATGTCCTCCACCTAGAACTCACCGTTCTCCTTTGTTTCTAAGTTCCTCGTCTCAAAATTAATTCGTTTATGTCCCACACATCGAGCTTCCATCCTCCAAGAATTTCAGTCAAATATCCTGCGGCTCCTGCTTCATCGCGAAGCATCCTCAGTCCTCGCTGACGCCTTCGAGCTTCACGCCAACGCGTATGAACGGACCTTCCTCCTCCGTGATTTCTACGGCAAAGAGGCTCTTCTTTTTGGAGCAACACAAGGTAGCACCGAGGAAAAAGAGCGTTCGAAGAAGGGTTTGGCTGGGCTTTTGGAGGGAGCAAGCGAGGAGAGACAGAAACGAACTTTGTCAGCCGTGAAGGAAAACCTGTTGCTCGTGTACGTGTTCGCCGGCTTCCTTCACCGATTGTTCAATGACAGTCATCTTCTAGATTCAATAATCCAGATAAAGGTGCTGTGACGCATGCGGTAGTCCATCGTGCCTTGTGGGAGTACCTTACTGCCATTAACTCGCTATCGGATGAAGCAGAACGAGAAAAGCTACGAAGAGAAATATTTGAAAGGTGAGCGTTCGTTGGATGTCCAGTCTTCGTAACTGAATTGAATCAGTTGTCAGGAGCTGATGGCGGAGATGGTGCACACGAAGGATGGCAGTCGTGTAGTACGGGAGTTCCTCGTCCAAGGAACCGCCAAAGTCAGTAGTATCATTTCTCGAAATTTGCACATATGCTTATTCGATTTGTAGGACCGAAAACAAATCATCAAGGTCCTTAAACCTCACATCGAGAATATGTGCATCGATGACGAGGCCCAGCTCGTTCTTTTCACCGCTTTGGATGTTGTCGAGTCAGCCACCCGTTATCATTCACTCGCATCTTGATCTGACGCCCTCCTTTAGTGATACCAAACTGCTTGCCAAATCCCTAATATCCGAGATCACAACTCCTGCAGACAACATTTGCGAAAAACCTCAAGGACTTCGTGCTCTCGTGTACCTTCTCACACCACGGAGTCGAAGGCATCTCATGCCAGCCCAGATTGCTTCTCTCGAAGAAACCGATTCAATTCGCTCACGAACAAGTAAAAAAGATCCTGAAGCCCGCGTGGCTGAGGTCCGTAAATTTGCAAGCGAGGCCTTGCTTCAGTGGATAGCAGACAGTGGCGTCAAGGTGACACGAGAGCCTAGAGGCAGTCTGATCGCAACTGAAGTGATGCTTTACGCTGAGGGAGGTTTGTTGTACCTTTTTTCCATCCGTATCAAAGGGTCACTTATGATAAAATCCAGATAAGACGGGTGCTACGAAAACTCTTCTCGCCGCTCTTGCTATACCATACCCGTCGGCCGACATATCTACCCCTCATCCAATCAACCTCGCATGGACATCACGGATGTACAAGACGTTACTACAAGGCGGTCATTTCAATAAGAAAACTCAATCTGTCGAACTTACGGACAGCTGGAATGCGGTTGAGTTCGCCAGTTCATTCATTGACACAGTGCCACAAAACGTTATGGTGGCGTTGTGCACGGAAGGCGAGAGAAACGGTAGCTTCATCGTTGCGACACTTTGCGAGACTCTTGTGAGGGGCGGCGATAACAAGAAGAGTGATAGGCAAAAACTGAAGGACTGGTTTGGGGAGAAGGAGGAGAAGATCATCAAGAATGGTGATGGTAGAGGAAAAGATCTATTACTGGAGAAATTGGCTCTATTGTAATACAGCATCCTCCGTAAGTCTTCACGGCGAATGACATCCTATTCTGATATTGTTGAAATACCGTCGATGAAAAGGAACACCTTCCACTATTTCAATCTCCAGCATCATCCACTGGGATAGCTTCAAAGATACTCTGGCCTGTCGATACTCTCAGGGGGTATATTTTTGAGACTTTGAACCTGGCCTCCGAGAATAGTCGAATCCACTCGTCGTGCAACCTCGTTTTGCTTCCATGCGAGATGGACATAAGTAAATCATAATTGGTCGGAAGAGACTGAGGAGCAAAGACCGAATCACGCTTGTTCCCATCACGCAATGGACGATATATCTCTGCCTCTCCTTCCTCGGTTTGAGCCTCCGTCCTCAGATGGGGGCGGACCATGCGATCAAGGACGAGAACTTTGAGTGGCCTTGATTGTCGGAGGGCTCGAAGCATCTCGAGAGCTTTGGCGTCTGGCCAATTATGGCTTGAAGAGCAATTGCTTAAATCCATCTAATCTCGTATCTAGGAGGGGTAAACGACTCACAGGACATTCTTGAGGATGAATACCGCTCCGTCGTGCTCGCGTGGTTGAGGAAGGAAACCATCATGGATATGGAACTCCAGCTTTCCTTCCGAGACCCATGCTCTCATCGCAGGCGTGGCTATTTCATGAGCAAGATCGATAGTGGTCTTGAGATCTTGGACAATGTAACGCAAATGAGGAGCGGCGGAAAGCACCGACTCTGCGAGGGCGCCAACGCCTCCACCGACATCGACGACCAAAGTTCCGGGTGGCAGAGACTTAAAGGGATAGTCTGGTCCAGCAGCGTAAGACAGGCGTTTTCCGGTTGTGAAAACAACAGAACTAACCATAAGAAATGAATTCTGACAGGTATTCGTTTAATGCCATTCCACGCATTCCTTGATCAAATGACTTCCCCCGTTCTTTGTTTTCGCTCAGATGCATCCACTTGTACCATGAAGTACCTCCTGTGAAGAGGGTGAACGGCACTGGCGTGGGCATTCCCGAATCCACGTCCTTGAAGTGCCTTCTCATGTATTCCTCGAAATATGGTGCACCCTTTACAAGGTCTTGTACCCTATAATTTCATATGAGGAGCTGTCTGATTTCGGACGGGGAAACATAACGTACCAGATGTTGATGTAGGCAGTAAAATCCGGGTCACTGATCAAGCTGGAGCTTGCTCCCGTGTTGCCGAAAACTCCTGGTTCCATTTCTTGAAAAATGCCTCTCACGGAGAGATGCCTGAGAGTCCTTCCTGGAAGGAGTTCAGATGTGTCCGAAAAACAGGTCCGTGATCGGCTTACCTAGTAGATCGGAATCTAATTCGCATTCTTTGGCCAGGGTGCCAACGTCAACACCTTCTCGATTCTCTGCCTTGCATCGGGTGTAGATTTGAGCAGCGATGTCATGTTTAACCGCGACCCCAAGCGCCATCGAGCTCAGGTACTGTCTTCTCAATGAGTGGACTGTTCCACCCAACGTCAGAAGACACTTACAGCTCCAGCAGTTTCAACAACCAAGTGGCGGGG
>KQ962415.1:68976-83889 GCA_001563735.1 Leucoagaricus sp. SymC.cos | reverse complement strand
TCAGACGGTTTCGATTTCTTCAGCGCGTAATGGGATATATCAAATCGGGCAAGGCAGATGGAGCGAAGGTTCACATCGGAGGAGAGCGTCACGGTGACCAAGGATACTTCATCAAGCCAACTATTTTCACGGACGCGAAACCTAACATGAAGATCATGCAAGAGGAGATTTTTGGTCCCGTCTGCTCCGTGGTCAAGTTTAAGACCGAAGAAGGTCAGTGATACAGCGAGATCAGCTGGATATGACTGACTCACCTGCTTATTATATAGAAGTCACTGAGTGGGCAAATAACACAACGTACGGTCTGGCTGCCAACGTCCTGACGCAAAACATTTCCCGCGCAATTCGAATGGCCCATAATCTTGAGGCGGGAAGTATCTACGTAAGTTCGTTCATTATGGTTCTCATGGACACCACTTTACCTGGAGCCTTCAGGTTAACTCCGCACAGAACGGTGAGATCAACGTTCCATTCGGTGGATATAAGCAGTCATCGTTTTCGAGTCCGTAATCAAGCAGTGAGAAATTTTACCATTTCGAAAGGGTGCAATCACACCTTGGAACTTCCCCCTCGTACGTGTTCAGATTTAGTTGTATCTGGTTCAGATTCGGTGATGTTATCTTAGGACTTGATCTCATGGAAGATCGGACCTGCACTGGCTACCGGGAACACGGTTGTTTTGAAGGTCAGTACTTCCTTCAGCGAGGAGGGAGACGAAGCTCATAGACATCTAGCCCTCAGAAACCACTCCGTTGACCGCTCTCTTCCTGGCCGACCTCATTAATCAAGCCGGCTTCCCGCCAGGCGTCGTCAACATCGTGAATGGCTACGGTATGATTGACTTCAAACTGAATGCAATTGGGTAATGCTTATAGAAAATAGGCAATACCGTTGGCAGCGCGATTTCATCCCACCCATTGATTATGAAGGTCGCTTTCACCGGGAGCACACTCACCGGGCGCAAAATTCTAAAGGCTGCTGCGGAGTCCAATTTGAAGAACGTGACCCTGGAGCTCGGCGGAAAGAGCCCTACTGTCATTTTTGACGACGCCGATCTTGAACAAGCCATTAAGTGGGCAGCATCGGGAATCTTGTACGCGCTTTTCTTTCAATGATTCCTGGACAAGAAATGCTCATCGGAAGCTGACCTGCAGCTTCAATATGGGTGAGTGAGCGTAGGTTCTGAGAGGATGAGATACTGACCTTGCCGGCAGGCCAAGCTTGCACTGCAGGCTCCCGTATCTACGTTCAGGAGGGTATTTATGATCGATTCCTCCAAGGTTTCACAAAGGTTGCAGAAGGGCTTGCACAAGCAACTGGTGGGCCCTTTGAAAAGGGCGTAAAACATGGCCCCCAAGTTTCTAACACGCAATTTGAGGTAAGGAACAAGTTCCTAAGGCGGGATGCGCATTCAGACGGTTTCGATTTCTTCAGCGCGTAATGGGATATATCAAATCGGGCAAGGCAGATGGAGCGAAGGTTCACATCGGAGGAGAGCGTCACGGTGACCAAGGATACTTCATCAAGCCAACTATTTTCACGGACGCGAAACCCAACATGAAGATCATGCAAGAGGAGATTTTTGGTCCCGTCTGCTCCGTGGTCAAGTTTAAGATCGAAGAAGGTCAGTGATACAGCGAGATCAGCTGGATATGACTGACTCACCTGCTTATTATATAGAAGTCACTGAGTGGGCAAATAACACAACGTACGGTCTGGCTGCCAACGTCCTGACGCAAAACATTTCCCGCGCAATTCGAATGGCCCATAATCTTGAGGCGGGAAGTATCTACGTAAGTTCGTTCATTATGGTTCTCATGGACACCACTTTACCTGGAGCCTTCAGGTTAACTCCGCACAGAACGGTGAGATCAACGTTCCATTCGGTGGATATAAGCAGTCAGGTATCGGCAGAGAAAAAGGCCAGTATGCCTTGGATAAGTTAGTCCAGCATTTGATGTTGGCGTTACAAGCTCGTATTGACAAAATCTGGCCTAGTTACACACAAGTCAAGGCTGTCCACATCAATATTGGTCGAAAGCTATGAGAACGTACATTCTGGGTATTTTCTAGTGCGTTGTAGGATCAATTGAATGTGATGTCAATGGTTGACTTCACCTGGGGAATATATCGGGTTAACATTGTACATCGTTGACTGCAAACAGTCGGTCATCTGGAATCCTATAGCTCCGCAAGCTCCAGCTAAGAGACAAGCCTACAGCGCCAATGGCTCTAGTGAAATATGAACACCTTTTGCAGCGCCACAATCATGGTAGAAAACCGAGTCATCACAAAAGAGATCCTCCCAAAGTGATGTCGCAAAGTTAATGGGGAATGTAGTGGTAACTTGGTTCGTTGCCACTGAGTGCTGTTTCGGTCGTCGCCAGGGGTTTGATTCCCACTTGATGAAAACTGGGTAGATAGAGTAGTCTTGGTTTTATTTCATCGATAGGAAAAAGCAATTGCGCGTCCTTCCATTTTCTCTTGGGTCCACCCGGAGTCTACACGGTCTTTTGGGAAGGTGGAGTCGTCACGTGTAGCCAATTTTATCTTAATCGTATCTCTTTTTCTATTTTTCTCCCTCATGTGCTCCTCAACCCTCCCCGTTTTCCCAATCCCAAGGAAGGTGGGGCCGTCGCGTTCTGCGCGTATTATCTTTTCTTTCGTCCCCGTCTCGGTTTCCCAACGGTCTTTTGGTTCACATCACGCGAAATGCTTTGCCATGTCGATGGAAAGTCTCCCGTGTCCTCCTTCTCTCACCGTGTCATGTATCGGAACACCTGCCGCAGCCTTTAGTAGTTTGCCCACGGCACGAGAAACTTCGCTTGCGGGTGTGTGTCTTGATGGGTGAACGAACTTGGTCACAGTCCAATGGATTAATTGTAACCTCCTTGACCTGCGAGCGGGGTGGACTCTTACCCTAGAGGTAAGATCTCCCCTTCCGCGGAAGCTATGCCTGTGAATCTCCCTAGGTGAGGGGATCAGGTTGGCTGTTTGTCGTAAGGTTTGTGTTGTGTATTTGCCGCTTGACTGTTGCGACTCGTCAGGGCTGGGTTTATGACGTTCGCAAAAATGGACAAGTACGCGGTATCTACCTCCTCCCTCTTCCCAAACGGCTTCTATCTCCTCTTGTCTTCATTCTCATCTACTGTCCCCGTTCATGACGTTTGGCTATTCTCCCCCTCTCCTGATCCCGTTCACCACACTCTCTGAGGTGCACCCGCCAGTCTTGAGAACACACTCTTGCGCGGCGCGTGGGGTAAAGATGATGGGGACCACTGCATACCTGTTGGAGGAGCGGATAGGATGTGCATTGTTCCTAGGCTTATATACAGGATGTTTGTCTGGACTATGTGCAGTGTGAGATCTGACCTGTAATATCTAGCTATGCAGCTTCAGTCATTGATGTGACGAAAGTGCATGAGTGTTTAAATTTGAATTATCGGCCTTGAGTAGTAATATGGATCTGTGCGAGAAGCCTTGTCTAACTCATACCACCACATTGCAGACAATATACTTTCTTGCCCCGTACGATCCATGAAACCCCCCTTGTCTTTCTCCATGTAAAATAATGAACCATGACCTGCCGGTGAGAAACCTCTGGTGTGCATCTCGCAACTGCCACGTGCAGATTGCCGTTCCGTCCTCCGCGTAAGGATAATGAAGTGGGAAGCTATGATCAAATTCGATCTTTCCTTGTCCGACGAACATTGTGCATCCGTCGTCAGAGACCCACAGACTGGAGTAGTCATAATCGTAAATTTCGAAGGTGAGCGGCTGGATCTCCGATTTGAGCCCACGGCGATCATATTTCTGTAGCCTGGTGGTTTCTTCAAGGTCCTCTTCGTTGAGTTCGCGGCAAACAATTCCTGTGTTCCGCAAAGTGCCATTGAGATAGTATAGACGATGTTGTGGGGACTCACGGCGTTCATTGGCCACGACAAGTCAAAATGGATAATTGCCGGTAGTGGCGAGGCTGTTTCTGTTACGATCATTTGCACTTGCAGCTCGGCTCGGGAAAATTCATGAACAGTTTCAAGCATGACAACGCCATATTCTTGTTCGTCGGCAGATTTCGGCTCGGATGCCACAAAGCCCTGCTGTGTGAGGAGTGCAGACAAGAGGGCTACACCACCGGGAGGAGTATAAATGTCGAGGTCGTTTGGCGTGAAATTCCAGTTATAAGCGGCAGCACTGACGACCCACTTGCAACAGTCGTCTCGAAATAGAAAAGGATTCGTATCTGCCGTGCATATCGGAACACCTGCCGCAGCCTTTAGTAGTTTGCCCACGGCACGAGAAACCTCGCTTGCGGGTGTGTGTCTTGATGGGTGAATGAACTTGGTCACAGTCCAGTGGATTCAGTGCAGCCTCCTTGACCTGCGAACGGGGTGGACTCTTACCCTAGGCGTAAGATCTCCCCTTCCGCGGAAGCCATGCCTGTGAATCTCCCTAGGTGAGGGGATCAGGCTGGCTGTTTGTCGTAAGGTCTGTGTTGTGTATTTGCCGCTTGACTGTTGCATCTCGTCAGGACCGGGTTTATGACGTTCGCAAAAATGAGCAAGTATGCAGTATCTACCTCCTCCCTCTTCCCAAACGACTTCTATCTCCTCTTGTCTTCATTCTCATCTACTGTCCTCGTTCATGACGTTTGGCTATTCTCCTCCTCTCCTGATCCCGTTCACCACATTCTCCGAGGTGCACCCGCCAGTCTTGAGAACACACTCTTGCGCGGCGCGTGGGATAAAGGTGATGGGGGTCACTGCATACCTGTTGGAGGAGCGGATAGGATGGTGTGCATTGTTCCTGGGCTTATATACAGGATGTTTGTCTGGACTGTGTGCAGTGTGAGATCTGACCTGTAATATCTAGTTACGCAGCTTCAGTCATTGAAGTGACGAAAGTGCATGAGTGTTTAAATTCGAATTATCGACCTTGAGTAGTAATATGGATCTGTGCGAGAAGCCTTGTCTAACTCATACCACCACATTGCAGACAATATACTTTCTTGCCCCGTACGATCCATGAAACCCCCCTTGTCTTTCTCCATGTAAAATAATGAACCATGACCTGCCGGTGAGAAACCTCTGGTGTGCATCTCGCAACTGCCACGTGCAGATTGCCGTTCCGTCCTCCGCGTAAGGATAATGAAGTGGGAAGCTATGATCAAATTCGATCTTTCCTTGTCCGACGAACATTGTGCATCCGTCGTCAGAGACCCACAGACTGGAGTAGTCATAATCGTAAATTTCGAAGGTGAGCGGCTGGATCTCCGATTTGAGCCCACGGCGATCATATTTCTGTAGCCTGGTGGTTTCTTCAAGGTCCTCTTCGTTGAGTTCGCGGCAAACAATTCCTGTGTTCCGCAAAGTGCCATTGAGATAGTATAGACGATGTTGTGGGGACTCACGGCGTTCATTGGCCACGACAAGTCAAAATGGATAATTGCCGGTAGTGGCGAGGCTGTTTCTGTTACGATCATTTGCACTTGCAGCTCGGCTCGGGAAAATTCATGAACAGTTTCAAGCATGACAACGCCATATTCTTGTTCGTCGGCAGATTTCGGCTCGGATGCCACAAAGCCCTGCTGTGTGAGGAGTGCAGACAAGAGGGCTACACCACCGGGAGGAGTATAAATGTCGAGGTCGTTTGGCGTGAAATTCCAGTTATAAGCGGCAGCACTGACGACCCACTTGCAACAGTCGTCTCGAAATAGAAAAGGATTCGTATCTGCCGTGCATAGCAGCGGCCCGCTACCGCAAGTCTATCTTGGATGCACACTGAACGTCAGAAATACGAGCGATGGCTCATCATAGCTGGCCAACGGGTGCGAGACGGCGCGACGCGGTCACGTGATTGGTTCATGACGGGCGGCAAATACGCTCACTCGCGATCCCCCCGTTCCCTTTCCTCCTGGCCATGACCTCTTTCCTTGATCAGTATGAACCGCTGGATATCATTGGCAATGGATCATTTGGTATCATACGCAAAGTCCGCCGGAAAGCGGATGGAATGGTTAGCTTACCGTCGACGCTAGTGGAGACCCTATTGAACCGGTCTTATCCAGGTTTTTGCACGGAAGGAGCTTAACTTCGAGAGAATGACAGAAAGAGACAGGAAACAGATTGTCGCCGAGGTGTACGTCTCTCCGCTTCTTTCCTAGTCAGAAAGCTAAACTAGACCTCATGGTGTTCTGGAACGCCCAAACGTGTTTAGGAATATCCTGAAAGAACTGAACCACGAACACATTGTACGATATCATGACCGCTACGTTGACCGTGACGCTGGAATTCTGTATATTCTCATGGAGTATTGTGGAGGAGGGGACTTGTCCACCGTCATCAAACAAGCCGCCAAGACGGGTAGACCGATACCGGAAGACACGATATGGAATTATTTCATGCAAATTCTATTGGCGCTGCATCATTGCCATCATCCAAACTCGCATGCGAGGAACGGTAGTGCTGGACTAGGTGATGAAGTGGGGAATGGATTAGTTCCTGGGACTGGCGCGAAGGAGAGACGGGCACAAATTCTGCACAGGGACTTGAAGCCGGATAATGGTACGCCCGACTACATCTCTCAAAGAATCATGCCCTGAGTCCTGGCAAGTATTTTTGGATGAGAATAATGCGGTTAAACTGGGAGATTTCGGCTTATCCAAGGCACTCCCTCAAAGCAGTTTTGCGAATACCTACGTCGGGGTATGTGGTCGACAGTTCTTTCCCTGGTCTAACCGCTAAGATCCTGCTTTCAGACACCGTATTATATGTCCCCAGAACTCATGCAGGAAAGGGCTTACGACACGAAATCTGACATCTGGTCTCTTGGATGTCTAATATATGAGCTCTGCGCACTCAAACCTCCTTTTCACGAAGCCAAGACTCACTCGGAATTGAACATGTGCATTCGGTGGGTGACAGTTCATTCCCTGTTGTCGATTGTTCTGATAGAAGTCTGAAAAGTAACGGTCGAATACCACCACTACCAAGAGGTTATTCCCAAGCCTTATCTGGTGCCATTAAGGCCATGCTGAACCTGAACGTGCGTTTGGCGGGTTTATCTCCGAGTGTGTTGTCACGCTGACAATGTTCTGTGAAAGCCGGCTATCCGACCCTCCGCCATTCAACTCCTTCAACACGAACGGCTAGAATTATCATTTCAAGTTTCCGAAACTGATAAACTGTACGTGCGGATCATCCCATCGCCCGAGGCTAAGCCTTATCTCAATATAGGCTATCGCAAGTGAAAAGCCACCGATCAGCTGTGCTGGCCAAAGAACGTGAAGTTCTTGCTCGCGAAGAAACGCTCAAAGACCGAGAGCGTCGAGTAAACAGCATTCTTGCTGATAAAGATACCGAAATCGGACGACTTCAAGCACACATCAGTCACATCCAACAACACCCGCAAATTACGCAACGAGATGTTGAGTTTGCGATTAGACGAGCTGTGGCGTGTCGAGAGGATGAATTACGCGTGCTGATACAACAGAGGGAAGAGGAAGTTGCCAATGCAATGGCAAAAAGGGAAGAAGAAATCATGGAGGCGGTGAGAAGACATGAAACTGAAGTTTGCCGGACCTGGTCTGCGCGCGAAGCAGAGATTAGACAAGAGGTGGAGGTAAGCCTTAAAGCGGTGCAGGAACGCATGGAGCGGATCGTACAGAAAGAAGAAGATTTGAAGGCTGAGGGAAAAAAGGTAGAGGAGATGAGAGAAGAGGTCGAAGAGAGGATGAGACTCTGGGAAGTGTCTCAGAAAGGTAGGCTACTACCCACATTCTTTTCAGGGAGATTCAGGGTTCTAAACTCAATCAAAGCAGGGAAAATACATAAAGCACCTTTAGAGGAAGTCAAAAATATTCTCGAACCAATCCACCGCATCGCGCTCGAAACACCTACGCAACGAAGACCGCAATACACAACGAAGTACACGACAGTTTCAACGACAGCAAATACCCACAAAACCCCCAAACCATCGGACACGAATGATAAACTCATACCCGGATTGCAAACACCCATTATGAGACCCAACTGCACGGATACCCTACCCTCTGCCATGAAAGGCGTCGTTCTTACCGCCACCGGCGAAACCCTTGCAACACCGTCACCCACCGAGCTTGCGAAACTTTTCAACCAAAGTCCACGCGTCGGACTTGGTTTCACTAAAATCTTTGAATCGGATCCCCTGCTTCCTGGTACTCGAAGTAGCGGTGAAAGTGGTCTCAGGAATGAGAGGAGGTTGAGTACGGACAGTACAGAATCGGAAGATGCAGACAGCCCTCCACCTAGTCCTAGTGCGAGGAAGGAGCAAGAACGGAAGGAGAAAGACAAGGAGAGAGATAGAACGGAGTTGTCTGATACGGGATCTTCAACTTCCTCTGGTTCTGGGTCTTCTTCGACAATGACTTCGAGAAAGTTGTCGAGTTCTGGCACTGTTACTACTGGTGCTGGAGTGACTCAGCCTACGAGGCTGGGGAAACCTTCGATACGATCTTCAACTCAACAGCGGCCAGTGATCAAGAGATCGGCATCCAGTACTGCGATTTCAGCTTCAGCTTCAGCGTCAAATCCGAAACCTGCGACATCCTCATCTACATCTTCGACATCGAAATCTGTACCTGGCCCTTCTTCAACCACTGCGAAGCCTTCAAAGCCAATATCTCGACAGAAATCCTCTCATTTACAATCACAACCACAACAACATTCATCATCGGCCACCTCTACAGAGACAACAAAATCCGTCCCTGCACCTGTTCCTGTTCCAGTGACCAGAAGCTATAGTCATCTGCCACCAGCACCCGTATACGACCTCGCAGATGAGGAGAACCTTCCAAGTCCATTCTTGAAGAAGGTGGATAAGGAAGGTAAATATTTCGGTCGCGTTACCTCATCATCGTCATCCTCGTCCGGCACAGTCAAAGGAGGTTCTACAGCGACGACGACGAAGAAACGACCCTCAACGAGTGGAGGGAATTACTTACGCGCTATGGCCGCTGCGATTGTGGTAAATGGCAAACGAGCCGCTAGCGTTATGGGTATTTCACCTTCGTCAAGAGCTGTGACGAGCGAGGATGAGAACGTTAATGGAGAAGCTGTGGTGACGAGACTGGCGTTGGTGAGCGCGAGGAAGGCGACTGAAGAGGCTAGGAAAAAGCCGCTTTCCCGGCCATAGCGTCACGGCCGTTGTTGAACAAGAAGCCGGTTGTGTTGACCCGTTTTTTTCTTCTGATGCTTTTGTATGTATTATTCTTAGATGGAGAAGGTTCGGGACTCTTGTCTTTGGTGTCTTTGGTGTTCTCATTTCTTTCTTGGTTTATTGTTCATGACCTCTTTTCTTTCCTCCTTTTCTGCACCGGTGACATTGTGTTTTTTACAATACTTGTTTCGTAGTTCTTATCATGAGCATTAATGTAATTTATCTTAAAGTACATAGCAACAGTTGGACGTATCACATTACATTACTGGCACTGGAGACAATGGCTGACTGGGCATTATATATTTCGTGTGTAACGTTTGGATCGATCATGGCTCTAGTCTAAGAAAGTGAGCGCCTCAATGTCCACAAGTTGGTCTAGACCAAGGTTAAGGCAAGGATCATGATTAATCTCATATTTCACTCGACAAGCGTGGTTTAGAGCCTTTATCTGCGCGTAGAGAGGATCCTGAACTTGGTTGACAAGTTGCGTGGTTGCTTCAACTCGAATGACGGCAAGCCGCGAGTCAGCTTCAAGTTCAGCAACGTCATCAGAAGGCCGTTCAGACATCATTGTCATAAATGACGTAAGGTAGCGGTTTGTGGTCCTGCTTCCCAAAAGAGAGCAACAGCATCTCATGGTGCAGCGAAATGCCTTTTCCAACGAAGTAGCTCTTTGAATGTGTCCCGATTCACTGCACCAAAAAATGCGTAGGGTGATACGACACCAATTTGGGACGATGAACTTGAAAAAGACGGTGGATATGGTCCTGTTGGTCCCTAGCTGAGATCAAGAGATGTAAGGGAAAAAAGCGGGAAGTAAGAAAGGTGGTCGCATCCACTGTTTGAAGTGGGTGTGTTGTTTGCCATGCACTGGTTACTGCCAGTGCATAGATGGTAAGTGAAGAGAGGTTGGGATGTTGACGGATTAAATCGTATAAGCGAGCAGCATATACTCCAGAAGAAACACGGCGGACCTGGATATCCAGATCAATGATAGAGGAAGGGATCAGAGATGAATCGAGGAACATAGCATTAATTTCGCCAAGGATACCGGCGTCCGATGATAAGGAGAGGGAGACAAGATGGGGTGCTCTAGAAGCGAAAGTTTGTAAAGCCGCCGTGCAACTCGTATGGTCGTAAACTCTGACTCGGAGTATAGGCAAATTTGGATATCCGATATGACCCATCCAACGGGAGAGGTTAGGCACCGCTTATCGTGATCCATTCCCATCGTCGCGCACCGAAAGCAAGTCTCCGCAGAAGGACGTTGAAACCTCGTTCAGAGTACAGAGGTGGGTTGCCGAAGAAGCGGAGTGTTAGTAACATCGGTATATCATCAGAACGGCGATAACAAAGGTTTAAACGGGCAAGGGTTTGTGCGTACATCGCATATAGCCTACGGGGCTGGACACCTGATTCGGAGTGAGGGAAAGAAAGCTCGACTTTTGGCGAGCTTGAGAAGGGCAAGGGATAGAAGAAGATCACGCCAAGAGAAGCAGACGGCAGCCAGTCGGAAAATCAGTGGACCATTATAAGGATTATGACGTCCGATGTAGACGTTGCCGTCTTCTGGTAGAAAATGGGAAAACACATCCAAGAGCGTTTCTGGAGGGAGGCGGGCGATCGAGGCTTTCAAGTTTCTGCAATGTGACGTGAAACCAGTGAGACGTCCCTTCTTTGATTGTAGTTAGGCTAATTTCTTTTGTAACTCCAGAATCTCTGAGCCGGGTTGACGCGTCTGCTGCTCTGCCTCTCGGGCCACAGCAGTCAAATTGCTCGAGCCTGAATCAACGTATTTGAAAATGCGGGTTGTCGTGTTGGTGAAGTGTGTGGCTCGAGCTTGATGGCAACAGTGCCTGGCCCGGGATTTATGCTGCATGTCGGTTTGTTCGGAGAAAGTGAAATAAGGTTAAATATAACTAATCAGTGAGCATGATGCGAGAGAAGACAGTGATTAAGATCTCTCATGCCTCATACCATCATCAGTCTGCTGAGCTTCGAGTTCTAAGTCGTCTAAGCGTGAGCCTCTTTGAATGTCCATACTCTTGAACAACGCTAATGACAGACAATGAAGATCACCTTGCATAGATGACGGTGTTACCTCTGGAAATCCTTATTTCAGTCATCTCGGATCTTCGCCATGACCGGAGTTCCCTTCGAGTTCTGTGCCTCGTCTGCAGAGGCTTTCTATCCATCTCCCGCCAACTTTTGTACAGGAAGATTGCACTAGCTGATCCTGACTCTACCTTTATCCCCTATGGATGCTTTGTTCTTGGTAGAGAACGGGGAATCCAATTCTTGACTACTCTGTCCTATAGGAGCCCTGCGCTCGCACAATACGTCCACACCTTCCTCGTCCACTTCTTCTCCATAAACCGACGTAGTTCTAAGCATTATCGGCCGGATTTAGGGGCAGTAATAGGTTGCTGTCTTCGACTCATGTCAAATCTCAAGGATTTGTCTTTGATGGTCTCCCCACATCGGATCTTCGGCGGAAGCTCTGCCTTGATACAAGGCTGCATGTTCCAGCTTGAAACCTTCCGCTGGATGTTCCCGACCGGTCAGAATGAAGGTGCCGAGGACGACCTTGTCACTTTTCTGAAAACTCAGCCACATCTCAACAATCTGCTTTTGCTTGATAATAATTGTCATTCCCTGCGCCCGCCAAACAGTGTTTGCTTACATTTAAATCAGTTGTCTGGGGACACTTTGACGATTGAGCGCATGTTCGCGAGCCTCCTCCGTCGATCAATATCGAGTTTGGTCTGGCTGCCGAGAACGGAAGAGTCATTCACAGCCTCCCATCTCCTTAGTCGACAACTCACTTGTATCCGTCGGCTATGCATCTCCAACCCTTCTGGCAGATATTCATTGCAGAGACTAATTGGACCTTGGATACCTTCCTTCCAGTTTCTAGAAGTTCTTCATCTAACCAGTCCTCCTCACAAAGTAGGCACCATCCTTCTCACTCATGAGAGAAAAATCCCGAGTTGATGTCACATCCGCTTTATAGGGCCTCCTTGTGCTGGACTTATCTATCGTGCCGAGCCTTTCAGCGCTGAGAGTTTTCATTCAATCCTGTCCCTTTGACGAGAGTTTTCCTGGATGGCGAACCGTAGATCGCACGTCCGCAGAATCAATACGAAACTCGCGTCGCGTTGAAGTGGAGCGTTGGTTTAAAGTCTTGCGACATTTTCAAGCTGCTTATTTTCAGCTCTCACCAATGACAAGAGCTGGATGTTTCTTGGCCTGGGAACGCGATGCAGTCGAAGAAGCCGTTGTTGGAGCAGAAGAGGTTTGGAATATTTCTCCGTGGATCTGACATATACTAGGCATTTGAGGAGACACTGCAGGTGAGCGGAATCCGTTTACATGCGGCCAGCAGAAGTCTTGCCCAATGAATGAGGCTGACTTGTATAGTACGGTTATTGCAGGGGCTGGATAAACAACCTATGCCTCTTTTCCTTGTAATTTTGTCGGTGTGCTGCAGCTGTATAGCTACAGCGCGTACATACTCATAATGATTGATAGCCAAGTGCTGAGGTGGCTTTCAAATAATGTGAAGGCGAGGTACATACCTCGCTAAGCAACTGATGACTGAGTACTGAGCGCTTGAGTTCTCAAAGCAACACAAACAATGACATCACTTGGGTATTATTATGGTCGATCATCAGCAAAGACGCTTCCTGCACAGTTTTTACATCAGTCCATTTCCACCCCACGGTTGCCGCAGACTTGGTTCCATGAACGGCTATCCGGCGTTGAATGGCCCTTGAACTCAACCTTGGTCATAATTCGCCAACGGAATGGAGTGTGGCATTGGTGGTCACACGACGGCAGGACCATAACTCGGCAGAAGACATTTGCGTGTGGATGTAAAGAGGTTCGGCATACCAGGATGTTTTACATCCGTGATTGCATTGATCACAGGCTTAATTGAAACGTTAACGAATATGGAATGATCGAAGGAGCGGGAAAAGCGAGAAGCGGTGGTGGGACTCGTGACTATCTTACTGTGGGTTGCCATCTTGATCTTGATGGCCTACCTGAATGCTCAACCCTTTGTCAGAAGCCAGTACAAGAGGCTTAGCTCTCTTATTCGTTGCTACACTATCATTCATCTATCCCGTTACCTCCAATACAGAAAGAAGGGGTCTCGAGAACAGATGTGACGTATCTCGTTGCTTGCTTGCACAAGCAAAGGTGAGTTCGAATTGATCGCACTCACCGGAACTCGTATATTAACAGAAAACCTATTAGACCATCGCACAGCCCTTTATTGTGGAGCAACAGTTAATTAAGATGACAGGCTGAATACAAGAATCACTGAGGATCCGATATCGGTATGTCGTCTTCTATGAACGATTAGAACTTAGCTACAAACTGCTGTTACTATCAATGTTGAATGATACCTTACCACAGAATAAGGCCTCGAGTGAAGAAAGTAGTGTGACATCCAACACTCTGGTATGTTCCGCAATCGTCCTACATCTTGAGGTGAAATTAGTTTAACACCGACAAGGTCCGCAAAACAGACTACGAACTTGTCTCGTGGCATTCCTTCAGGAAATCATTGGAGGCTAGACGCTGTCAACGAGTGTTTTGGAGTTCACAGTTGGTAGGGCTAGGCTTGGTTTATTAATATATCCCATGCTCATTGGACGTTGGCCTGTGTAGTGACCAAGAATGACATGCAGTTTCGTCAAACATTTGTCCTGTCCCCTGCCAGTCACTATCAAGAACGACGCCAGAATCACCTGTAGGAAAACGGGGTGGACGAGAATCGAAACAAACCTTCGGAACCGAGTAAGTCAGGGTCTAGCGCCTTTCCCTTAAAGGTATAGGCATCGGCGCCCAACGGGCGTCGGTGACGGCTTCGGGAGTACCTTCGGAGCTTGAAGTCGGTCCTCGGACATGAGCACAGCATTTCCCGCCATCCATCCCGCTTGAACATGCTGAGCACGGATGCTGTGGAGGAAACCGAACACCACATAGCTAGTAAAGTATTTCTTGAGGTAATAAATACGTGAAATTTATGAAGTGAATTATGGCCGTGCAACACTAGAGTCGACGCAAGTAAACTGCACACCGGAGAGATGCAGTCCGACAATGAGGACAGGAAAAAAATTCCGACGCGCCGGGTTGCGCCCTAGCATCTCCGTGTCCCACCTTCGCTGCAAAATTACATCCGCTTGTATCCGGGGCTGACCAGAATCGTCAGAAAAGTTCGGATCCGACGGGGAACCGAGCAGGAAGTAATCCAACCACCGGCAAGGCACAGGGACGCAGACCGTGAACGGAGGAGGAGCGGGACACGAGCGCCTCAGGATGCCGCCATGTCGGATCGAGGCCGGATGCTGTGGGAACCCTGCTCTTGCTTATATCATGAACCTTTGAAGCGCGATTTTGCAATGTTCTATGGGAGCTCACAATATAAAAAACATATTTTTGTAGACTGTAGGGATCAGATTGCATATTATCCAGAAGAAATGAAATCTATAGCATGAGCCATACAGAACGTATGGTTCAGTTAATATCTAGCGAGAAAATGAGATAAAAATTTGAGTTTACTGATGATGCCAAAATCCCCGTTGTCTCAGAAAAGTGGAGCTTCGTAAAATGCATGAGAGTCCTAGAATGACTACAGATCATGTTCTTGGGGTGAAATATGTCAGTTTTCTGATAAGTTT
This sequence comes from Leucoagaricus sp. SymC.cos, assembly GCA_001563735.1. Classification (NCBI taxonomy): domain Eukaryota; kingdom Fungi; phylum Basidiomycota; class Agaricomycetes; order Agaricales; family Agaricaceae; genus Leucoagaricus; species Leucoagaricus sp. SymC.cos. Next base: position 69,004 of record KQ962415.1, on the reverse strand, counting down.
TATGACAGAAGTACATGAATGTAAGGGC
>KQ962415.1:40289-54791 GCA_001563735.1 Leucoagaricus sp. SymC.cos | reverse complement strand
GAGAAGCATGATGCTATTTTAGTCATCGTCGACCGTTTCACCAAGATGATACACCTTATACCCACTACCACGGCATTGACGGCAGGCCAACTGGCTGTGCTATATCATGACCAAATCTGGAAGCTACATGGAATACCAAAAAAGATTGTCAGCAACCGAGGACCACAATTTGCATCAAAATTCATGGAAGGGTTATGTAAAGCCCTCGGGATCACACGAGCCCTATCAACTGCATATCATCCTCAAACTGATGGACAGACAGAACGGATCAATCAAGAAGTAGAGAACTTCTTGAGAAAATATGTGTCCTATAAACAAAATAATTGGACGTCTTGGCTAGCAGCAGCAGAATTCCACTATAATGACAAACAACACTCGGCAACATGCCAATCCCCGTTCTTCCTGAACTATGGAAGACATCCATGGAAGGGCCACACATTGGCATCATACTCATCACCAGCGGTAGAAGACTTCATAACCAATCTTACAAAAGCACGAGACATGGCAAAAGAAAGCATGGAACAAAACCGGAAGAGCATAGCGTCGGCATATGACAGGAAGAGGAAGCAGGCCAGGGGATATCAGGTCGGTGATAGGGTATGGTTGGAAGCATCCAACATCACATCCAACTGCCCAAGCAAGAAGCTGGATTATCGGAGATATGGCCCATTCCCTATATCAGAAGTCATGGGGAACGGCACATACCATCTCGAGTTACCATCTCAATGGGTCATACATGACGTCTTTAATGAGGTACTCCTATCACCGGCGAGAAAACCCGAGTTTCTGGTCCAGCAGCAGCCTCCACCTCCACCGCCTGATTTGGTAGATGCAGAGGAAGAATGGGAAGTCGAGGAGATCCGAGGTCACTGGAAATAAGGTAGAGGGACTCAGTATCTGATTCATTGGAAAGGGTATGGCAACAAAGAAGATCAGTGGTTACCCAGGTCCCAACTGTTGAATGCGGAGGAGGCAATCCAAGAATACCATGATAGGTTCTCAGAGTGAACCTAATTGGGGAGGGGGGTGAAACTCAAAAACCAGATAAAAGCCACATCAGAACCACAGACCCAGCCAACACAACCTGGCTCTCACTCCAGTACTAGTCACTCCCAAACGAGTTTACATCACTATATTCGCAATCGCCTCTACCGCTCTCATTGTTGTTATTACTGCCTCCCTCGTCACGGCCAAATACAATCATTCCATCGACTGCAATGTCATTCATCAAACCCTACCCAACTGCAACAACTCCCTCGTCCACCTCCAAGAAGCCCGAAGCACCACTACCCACTACTCTCCAAGCAGCCAAACGCACTACCAGCAAGGTCAAACCACTAGCCTTTAAACCAACAGAGAAAATGGCAACCTCGAACCTAGGGCGTGTCGACATGGAAGAAGTAGAACCACGCAACCAAGTCCTCCGAGACCCACTATACCTTTACAACGACCTCACTCGCTCCATCAATGCCCTCGCAGTACTGGAAGAACAACTCCAGTCATTCGTAGAATCCGCACACAGCCTCGCCACAATCCTAGCAGACCTGGAAGGGAATGTTATTGAATTGTGTGCTGGAAGCCACCGGGGTTCAGATGCTCAGGATTTCGTCAAAAGAATTTCCGCCACCCTTCGCTATGCTTGCACCACGCGTCTTGTGCCCAAAGCGCACTCCCTCCAATGCATCCTTGCAGAACGTCTCCATGAGTGTAACAACATTGGAGAACAATTCATCGTCAACCACATCGCGGAAGTCACTGAATCCTATGCTCGCACAGACCCGTACCCTGTCCCCTTACCTACTGGCAAACGCACTCCCCCAGCCCCAGCCACAACTGAAGATCCTACGGAAGATCCAACGGATGCAACCAAAGCACAAGACATCGAGATGGAGGATTACAACTCCAATGACACCCCTACAGAAGGGATGATAGGACCAGCAGCTATCGAAGATGCTCATGCCCTCTACAAGTTCCTCCAACGCCAAGATGCCGACTCTCTTAAGGTATCCACCCCCACCTACTTCATCGCACCCAACCGATTCTACATGACACGAAAATACGGTGAAAGTGACAACGACTATTGGGCCCAAGTAGTTTATGAATTCCTACAGCACTATGCCAACACCCAAGCTCGCTTTAAAACTAGCCAGATCATCATCTACAAAGGAGGCCCTGACAACATCCCCTTCTTTATTGGATGTGATGAACATCACACCCAGTTTGCGATCGCACAAGCCAAGAAGGACCTCTCATGATTCATCGTCGAAGGATAGAAGTAATCCATTGACACCTCTTTCCGCTGTACATTGTGGAACCACGAGAGGTACCTCTTTTGTCACCAAGGACTACCGTTACTCCCGTCAGGTATCTCTTCTGTCATTATGTTCATATTTTAGTTGGACCTTTGCAGTAATATTCACTGTTCACAAGGACTTGAACCCTGAGGAGGAGGTGATGTTATGACTCTGGGTAGTTTACTCTGTGCAGTATCACGTCTAGGAGCTGTAGTTATTTTCTAGTACTCTGGTTTACCCTGTATCCGTTACCTTGTATTACTGGGTTATGCTATTACTCTGGGTAGGTAGTATATAAGTACCTTAGGTAGGGCCATGTACCTTACGCTTTACCAATTGTACTCTTCCCTTACTTGCCCTCAAGCCTTTGCCTCTGTTGCAACCTGAGTTAGCTCTTAAGGTCGTAACATATAAGTCCAATCCATCATCATATGCACCATTGCTAGTATCACTACTAGCCACTTGACTTACTAATATGGAGTAGTCACTCTGACTTAGTAACTACTTGATACCCAAGATTACTTGGCCGAGTGATAAATGTTCACTTGGCTGAGTGATAAATGTTCACTTGGCCATTCAACCTTATATTCCTTGTATTCTTTGTGAGACTGATAATTTGGTCTGAATGGGGGGTATGTAAGGGCCGTGTCCTTACTATAGTTATCTCTATGTGTTTGTCATTGTTGTATGAACACACCATCACTATTATGTAATCATGAAAGTATATGTACTCACATCAGTTGCTTTATAAGCAACTGATCTTACACTGCTTGTTCTATGTAGTCTCCCAATTATAACAGATCTGAACTATTGGTAGACTGAGCATCATAAGATCAACCCCCTGTAAAGCCCAGCTTTACAATGAAGCTTACTCTGAGAGGGAAGAGTGATGTTACAACTCATACGTTTCTGGACAAACCTGACTATTACTGACTGCTTCTGCATTACTCTGTTTCTATTCCTACCATTTATTACTTTATCATTTCCTTGTATATTATTGGTTTCCAAATATTCCTGCATGCTTCTGCTTGTCTCCCATCTGATTCCTTTCGCTTCTTATTCCTGTCGATTATTAGTTCTTATCCCTTTCTATTCCTTACTGCTAAATACTGATGGTTCCTGCTCCACCTTCATATTTCCTTTTATGTTACACCTGCCTTTTATGATTTCATTCATACTTCATATGTCACTGCCCATTTCCCTTTATATGCCCGCTCTTCATACTATGTCATCCCTCTTTATTATCTCTCTGTTGTTTCTATCACATGCTCATCACATCATGTAGCTTTCTGTTTATTCTACTTTCTTGTTTATCACTTTCTGACATTTTCCATAGGTATATAAGTAGCAGATTACTGTTCATGTATTCTCCAGTCTGATAATCAACTTAGTTTGACATTCCTGATTATTCCAACTTTAAACTATTCATTCTCTCTAAGTTTCCTCTAAGTCCTCTCCCTCTTGTTCCTAAATTGGACCACCAGTAGTGGAACGGCACAGCACATAAGCTGAAGCCAAGGTCTATTCCCAACTCCTTCCAACTTCTCCGATCTTACGCCTCTGTCTCTGCCTCTGTCTCTGTGTAGATCATTCCTGACCCTTTCTGACCCTTCTGCATCTATTCCCTCTCTGTATCCCATCTTGGAATTTAACAAGTGACCCCAAAACCTTTTGGAGGTATTTGGGCTTTTACTTTGACCGTCAGCTTACTTTTTGTGAGCATGTGTGGTACTACTTGACTAAGGCTATATCCACAGTCTGTGCTATGGGTATGTTAGGTAATTTGCTTCAGGGTCTTTCCCCCAAGCAGAAGTGCTTGCTTTACAGATCTTGCATGGTGCCTATCACTACATACAGCTTTTGTCTTTGGTGCCATAGCCTTCATCCCCACAAGGCGCATCTCACCTCTCTCAACAAGATGCAGCATAGAGCTGCTATCTGGATCACAGGTACTTTTCACACCTCCCCTTTGGGTGGGGTTGAGGCACTTGCTGGCCTCATTCCCATGCATCTGCATCTTTGCAAGTTGAGGGCTCATGCAGTGTATCACGTCCTCATGCTTTCTCCTACCCATTCCATCAGGCAATTCCTGGGGACTAGGGACTTCCCTGGTGTCAATCCTCATTGATATTATTTTATGAGGCTGGGCCACTCAGTTGAGAAGGTCTGGTCTGCTGTTATGGATACTCTTATGTATCTTAGTACTCCTGTCACTCTGGAGGCCTTTGATGCTGATGCACCAGAGACACGTCTGGGGCAGCATCTTATAGACCAGTTTTTGGACCAGATATGGATCACTGAGTTCTTCCCTAAGGAGGAGGATGTCAGCATTCTGCATATTCTCAATGCAGAGCTTGATTGAGTGCTGGCATTGGATGACTGCATTGTTGTGGCCATAGATGCTTCTGTGGGCCATGACAGGGCATACCAGGCTGTCTTGGCAGCTTGGGTTTGGGCAGGGGGCATGCTGGTTAGGCAACTGTGCCAGTTTGCAGGCAGGATTACCACTCCTAATGTGGAACTCCATGCTATTCATATGGACATCTTCTCTGCATGCATGCAGGAAGGCGCTCATCATGTTGTCCTGTTCACTGACCATCTGGCTTTGGCCCAGAGAGCAGTGGACCCTTCTGTCAGCAGTGGGCAGGCTCAGGCCCTGCTCATTTGTCATCATCTTGCTAGGTGGCTGGAGGGTGATCCCTCCCACACCTTTGCTTTTGTACAGGTTTGCTCCTCATTGGAGTGGCCATTGCATCACACAGTCCACAGATATGCTGTAGACCCTGCTGCCTGGGAGCTGGTGGGGGCTTGCCCCTTCACCACTCTTAACTATCTATGTACAGCCAAGGCTCAGGCTTGTCATGATGAGTGGACTAGGCAGTTCACTTGTTCGAGCTCCTCCAGGAGAGATTTTTTGCACTTCACTGATGAGAGAGGCAAACACATGATGCCCACCTATCTCATGGGAGATACATGGCTTAAGCATCTGCATGATTCCTCATTCTGTGCATGAGTGTGCAGAGCAGTTCTTAATCATGCCCCAATTGGGGAGTTTAGACAGCAGTTTAATCTCTCACATAATCATTCTTGCCTTTATAGGTCCACCAATCAGCAGACCTATGAGCACATTTTAACCGAGTGCAGTGACTTCGGTGACCCACGGCACTTTCCTAAGTGTTGGAAGGAGCTGTTGGATTTCTGCAGGGAGAACCCTCAGGCATTCTCCTTTGCACATCTTCCTGGGGGATAACAATGGTGCAGCCACTCTTCAGTGGTTGCTGGGTTCTTTAGGGCTTTATGTCCTGGGGGGTCTGGCATTAGCTGCTGATAGAGGCTGTGCTAGTCTGGCTCTAGTACACAGCATGAGTGGAGATCTCACTGCAAGCAGGGGTATATTACCTGCCTCTCTGTTCACAGAGAGGGCTTATTTTTCAGTGCAGGCTGCCATATTTAGCTGAGCTGCAAGGGATTTCTTTATTGGGTCTTTCATAGATTACTGTAGATACATATTGTATTTGTGACTGGACTGCTATCGCACACCGGTATACAAATTTATGATTTAAAAAAAAAAAAAAAAGAGGGAAGAGTGAGTCAAGTCAAGTAAAGATTTGTCCTGGAACAATCACAGGGTCTGTGCTTGAAGTATGATTACATCTATAACCTGGAAAAAAAATTTACTCCATGAATTATTGTGTACCAAGTTCGAGGAGATGTGCAGCCTCTGCTGGCTCAGAGGCCTATTTCATTTAAAGGGATTGTCTGCCCAGTGCTTGAAAGCAATACCATCGACTTCATCCTTGTCTCGAAAATATCAAGGCTAGTCAAAACTATCTCAAAACTGTCTCTCACAATCTCTGTCTGCTATCATACATTGTAAGCTATAAACTTTCAAAAAGAATAAACTGTGACACTAATAGGGTGAATTCAACATCCAGCTTCAGAGTCTCAAGAGGTCATAAGCTTGTTGAGTGATGATGACAGTGACCTGTTGCCTTTTGCAAATATGCCTTTCATTTGAGTAACCTCCTGCTTAGTTGTCGATTGTGTTGATTGGATAGACTCCACCTCTGAGTATTGGCCAGTCCCCACCTCTGCTGAAGAGAAAACAGTTTACATCTTTGACCTATGTGACAACACACCTAGTTGTTTGAAAAGTGGTGAGATTGAAACCATGGATGCATTCATCAAGAAGGAGATAAGTATCACTACAATGATATGGCATACCTAACTGGTCTTATTTATGTCATATTTATTAATGTCAAGATTCATGGTGAGGGTCTACAGGCTCAAAGTATGAGACTGTACAGGTCTCATTACTTGATAATGAAGAGTGTCGCCACTCCATCCTTTATTATAATGGTTGCTACAAATGTATTATGGCTGATAGTAGCTTTTTGAAGGATTTCCAGTGATGGGACCCCAAGCAACAAACCCAATGTGATCTACTTACAGAGGTTCCAATGGAATGTCAGGAACATGAGGCTAACTCTGCTACTGCCACATCTATTTTGTGAGTAACTTAATTAATATTCTATAATTTAATTTTTGATGTTCAATGACTAAACACTGAGATAGCTGGTACAGGAGTATTACTTTGGACACATGTGGTGCCACTCTTCCTGGTGGGGGCAAGTGCAGTGAACACCCCACTCCTTGCACATTCTCGAATCCAGTAAGTTCTTGAAGTCTCATATCAAAATAAATCTAATTTCTGGTCTTCACAGAATCATCATGGGCAGATATTTATTGGGTGTTCAAATTACACACCTACTTTGACACTAGGACAAGGATCCAAGCACTATTTCCATGCAATCCCTCATGGAGTTAACTAGGATATTCTCTGAAAACTCTTCAGCCAATAGCCACTCTATAACTTTGCTAGTCTAACATTATTGGTTGACTCCTATCTGGTATACAAAGATGTTGAACCTCTCCTTGGTGGTTATATGAGTATTCTCCATCCAGCTTCAATCACTCGATCAAGTAAATGTGGTAGGTAACTTGATTGCTTGCAAACGAGTTATTGTTGATATTATATTTGATAGCCAATATTTACTTTGTTGCTGGTGAATATACAACTGCACAGTATATGTGCCACACCTGTCCTGCAAAGATCACTATTTTTACACCTATTAATACAGATAATTATTGTGCAGTTGTTATTCCTGAAGATGCTATCCCACATTCCCATCCAATCTTCCCACCCTGAAAGGTACCATATACAGCTAGAGAGCAATACTGTGAGTGTATTAAGGCCTTTAGTGGTCTGCTTGGTATAACTACAATCAAAGTTGATAATAGTAAGTCATATATTAATATACTTCTAGATATTGATCTGACAGTCACCAAATGTCTAGCACCAAGTATCCATACTATGCTTAAAGGCAAAACACCACAGGAAGTACATGCTTCCCTTAATAACAATTATAAGTGATGCAAGATTCTCTTTGATGAACATGTGCTATAGTTTCCAAAAGAGACTGATATCAAAGGTGAGATCATCTACTGGCATGACCTTCTTGGTCAGAATTTTCTTATCTGGCATAACTACAGGAGTTGTACATAAGTTCAATAAATCAAAAACTAAGGATATTAATGATAGGTATATTAATAGATTACATCTTGATGGTGATGCACACATTGTGATCACTCTTCATCCACCTCTCATCACATACATTTGGTCTGCTCATTGGCTCATGGTTGATACAACATTCAAGGTTGTCCATGGTTCCACCAATGAATTCAAGGTAGTGATTTGGTGTAATAAACTCAGTTGTTGTGAGTATTTATTTTTACCGCTGATTAGATATAGATTCTGATCACTTCTAAGGTCTTGTGATTGACCAAGTTTGGACCAATACTGTGACACAATCTGGTTTCTTCCATGTTTGGAATGGTTTATGGGAGGCAATTAAGAATATCAGTGGAAAAGAACTAAACTTTAATATTTTCTCTACTAATTGTTTGCTTTTAGAAGTGGTAGGAGATGCCAAAGGTGCTCAGGCACAAGGCTTCAGTGATATAGTAATAGCATGATGACTGTGGGGAGATTCTCCCTTGGTTTTGGCAGTAAAGATCCAGCACGATGCTAACAAAGTCTTATTCTATCTTTAGAAGACATGTCTTGTTCATTTTGATCAGTGAGTTCAGCTTATCTAATTTACATTCATTCTGACTTGAAATTATTATAGTGGCATTCTGAATATGCAATGTCATATCAATGAGGCAACCATTGAGTACTTCTGTATTTTTCCTCATCTAGAAACAAAAGAGGAAATTGATTAGTACTATGCCTTCTGTGTGTGTGCAAGTATTTCTAACATGAAAGTGAAAGGTATGTCATCATCAGCTTTGCACTTGACCACTGACTCATATTTTCTCCAAGGCTGGTGGAAGCACAAACAAGGTTATCCCTGGCTTTTGCTGTTGCTGAACTAAGTCCTCTTGAAAATAGATAAGTCTCATTGGAACCTTATTCCTAGTAACACCAACCAGATTGAGGGAAGTCACACTAGTGACAAACTGGTGAATGAGATTAATAGGCCACTTCTGGAGGCAATTCTGCTGTGAGTGTTTCATTTTCATCCTAGACTAATAAAAATAACTTGTCATCTCTCAAGTGCAAAAGACACTGATGAAAAAGCAGTGCAAAATCTCCAAGTGTCACTTTCATCAGGTATTTTTGCCAACTATTACAACTTAACTCAGCAGCAGTACACATAGCAAAACAAGCAGCAATCACTTATATATGAGAAGAGTACTATATTAGCATCGAAAAAGAATAAGGAAGCTTTATTGAAAGTACAAATCAAGGAATTACAAGAATGCTTGAAAATAGTGTGTGAGGAGTCAAAGCATGCAACAGGGTCAAAAGGCCATAAATGCACTGCATCAGAAATTGGTATATTTCTTGCTGCTGATTGCATTTCATCTACTCATCATATTCTCATTATTATATTATTCAGACACTGACAGCCATGACCATGAGGAGCAATCTGAGCATCTCAAGCTCACCACTATGTCAGCCAGTCCTGCTTCAACACTCAATTTGATTTCAAGTGTACTTGGTACTAGTAGTGCTGTCAGGATGTCTCAGCCCCAGGCTGCTGAGATGCAGAATATTTTATTAGGTGACTCATCTACCTATGCACCTGCTGTCTATAACCATATGCAGGGATATGCTTTCTTTTGCTGAAGGCAATGATTTACTCTAGGTATCTGATCCTTACCCAACCTTTCAATACTAGCTAATTTTGAAATTTCCTTCATATTTCACACTCCTACTTCAAACATAGATAGTTTCTTAGAAAAGTATGTAGATGTTTAGATTGAGCTTCCTTGACCCCAACTCAGCCTCCCTCTTTACAACAAAATCAATACATGTAGATTTCAATTACTATTACTTCCTATCATTATGAGAATTGAGGTATAATGGGTCCAGGGCATTCCACTGAATACATGCTTGGGCTGAGGCTGGTGCCCATTTGTTACAACTCGTATGTCTCTGGACAGACCTGACTAATACTGACTGTTTCTGCATTACTCTGTTTCTTTTCCTACTGTTTAATATCTTACCATTTCTTTGCATATCATTTGTTTCTGAATACTTCCATATGCTTCTGCTTATCTCCCATTCGATTCCGTTCACCTTTTATTTCCATCAATTATTAGTTCTTATTCCTTTCTATACCCTTCCGCTTGATACTGATGGTTTCTGTTCTGCCTTCACATTTCCTTTTATATTATGCCTGTCTTTTATGATTTCATTCATACTTCATATATCACCACCCATTTCCCTTTCTATGCCTGCTCTTTATACTATGTCATTCCTCTTCATTATCTCTCTGTTGTCTCCATCACATGCCTGTCACGTCATGTAGCTTTCTGTTTATTCTACTTTCTTGTTTATCATTTTCCATAGGTATATAAGTAGCAGATTACTGTTCATGTATTCTCCAGTCTGATAATTGACTTAGTTTGATGCTTTTGATTATTCCAACTTTAAACTATTCATTCCTTCTGTTTCCTCTAAGTCTCAATCTCTCATGTTCCTAAATTAGACCACTGGCAGTGGAACGGTGCAGCACATAAGCTAAAGCCAAGGTCCATTCCTGACTCCTTCTGACTTCTCTGATCTCATGCCTCTGTCTCTGCCTCTGTCTCCATGTTGATTGTCTCTGACCCTTCCTGACCCTTCCATGTCTATTCCCTCTCTCAATCCCATCTCGGAACTTAACACCATTGCCCAACACCCCTCATCAATACAATCACCAGTGGTTCCTCATGTCATCCATCAAATGCTTATATTTAGGCTTGTTCTTATTCAGATCTAAAGTTTTCTGATGATTCTCATATATCTCTGCTTGTATCAAAGAGTGGCAAGAACTTTTTTTTACATGACTGACAATATTGCAGTCATTCTTTCTTGATGCTCCACAGCAAATGCTTTTGGGGTGGCATCATTCTACCCCAATATTAAACAAGGGTGCCTCAATGGAAGTTGCCAGCACCCAGCATTCAGCCAAGCAGCAGCAGTATGGAGCTTACAATGGTTCTTCATCTTCAACCACCTCATTGACTTGCAACTCAACAGAGCACCACTGATTACCCTCACTGGCTACTTTCTTGTTTTTTTTTCACCTGTCCTTTTATGTATGCTCCATCCTAGCATTCACTCCTCTTCACCATCATATGACACATCTTTTGTATGGTCTTAACCTGAGTAACACTGCTAGTCCTTCTACTACCTCTGCCACTCCTTAAGAGTCAGGTAGACTAAACCTCTGGTCTATGCTGAACCTTCCTCAGGTGGCTTGAGCATGCTTCTGTCTGTACCCCAAGCTCCTAGACTATAAATGTAGCTGGCACATCAGTCAGTGCAGTATTAGGATCACATCTATGAGTACTGGGCCATGCCAACATCAAACTCTGTCATCTACCTGCCAATCCTCTGCTGACCAGTCACCCACCTCCCAGACCTCTTGTGCATCCTGATGCTATCTCTCCTGCCACTAACCTGTCTGCCACCAATCATCCTGGTGCTGACCCACTTCCAATGGTTGATTGCTAGCTTGCTACTACCTACACCACAGGCCATGTGGGAGCTGCCAGCCTGTGATGCCAGGTATCAAGTGGCTCACACTGTTGGCCCCTGTCCAGGAGTACACACCTTTTTCAAGAAGGCTCTATGTTGAGGACAGGGATCTCAAGCCAGCCTCAAAGGCAGCTGGTACAAGTGATAAGTTGGAGATCCTAAAACCAATTTTGAACCCATAGAGCCCAGTTTTAAGGCAGACCCACTCATGTCATATAGGTGTTCAGCTGGTCATCTTTCTTGTTTTGCATAGCTAGCATGCCCATTGGAAGCTAAAGGCTTTCCCTTTGAAGCTATAGGCTTCCCCCTTAAAGCTAAAGGCTTCCCCTTTAAAGCTAGAGGCTTTCTCTTTGAAGCTAAAGGCTTCCCCCTTTGAAGCTAAAGATGTCTCCTGTTGAAGCTAAAAGCTTCCCCCTCATCCAGGCCAAGGCAGTTGGCCTGTTTTGTGATGACCGAAGGCATTCCAGAGCTGAAGGCTTATATTGTGCCAGGCCTCAGACAGTGTGCTGTCTTTGAGTATAGCATGACATTGTTACCACCTGCCTCCCCTTGCCATTGTGGTCTTTTTTTTTTTCCCATCATGTTGCCTCTCTCATTGTGCACCTGTTTTTTTTTCCCCTGTTATAATAGTCAGTTTGCAGCCATGTGCTGCCCTATTAACTGCTCCAACACTAGCAATCTGTGGTGTGTGCTGCTATGTCTATGTTATCTGGTTTCTTGGTGGGAATCTACAGCCATTCATGGCCTAGAATAATAATGTTATAGCAGTACTGCAGGTCATACAGAATACTATCGTGTAATTAGTATAGATCCCATTCACCATTGCTAAAACCTCTCCTTCCACATTGCCTTTTCACATCTAGTGGTACATCATGTGCATAGCAGCTGGCACTTGCTGCCATGAACAGTACTTCAATTGTTATTACATAAGTTGGTAGTTGCTGTATGTTAGACTATGATAATTGGTGTATACATCTGAGTTAGTTTGTTCCAGGGCCATTTGTGCCAATGATGGAAGGGGTGGAGGAGATAACACTTGTGGTGGCTTATTGTCAGCCAGTCCCTCAATTGTTGTTGACCCCAGCATTGGTTTTTTGGTTCTCAGTGACTTACTGTTGACAAGTGTTGGTCCAACTAAGCTTGCTGTGATTCTGGTTCTGGCATTGTTCCCAGAGGCAAATAATTCAATATCTTCAGTAGACACCAGGCTTCCTGATGCAACAGCTGCATACTCCTCATTAGTGTTGCAACTAGATGTTGACAGTGTCCATCTGAGACTTGATTGGACTGACCATCATTACTGAGATAAGTGGATATATGTTTGCTCTGTCTTCTTTGTTTTGACAAATATTTGACTTAACTATAGAGTGTAATCTATCAGGGCCCAGTGTTGGTAGTTGGGGCATTGGCAGGCAGTCTTTAGCCATAGGCAATATGAGTATACTTGGTGAGATGTCACACCTCTTGTAGATTGAACCTCCCTGAGTTTGACCTGCATGGCCACTTCATAAGTCATCAGTAGAGCAGATGTGAGGTAGGGACATGAACCAGCAGTGTAATATGGGTCTGGGTCTGGGTTCTCTGCTCCACCTTTATGGAATTATATTTAGTGTTTAGACTGGCAGCTCTAATAGCATAATCTCTACTACTAGCATTGGTGGATTTACATCAGCATCATCATATGCAGGACCAACCATATATGAGAGCTCCAACAGCAATTCTTGTAAATCAAGTTACTTTCATCTTTTCTCAAAGTCCTCAATCACTATTTTATGACGTCATGCCCATCAGCAGTGAATGCAGTACCAAGTTCCTTTACACTAGATAACTGGCTTCATGAGTGAATAACATGGCTGACATCTGGTGTGTGGTGTGAGTTATCACAGCCTAAGCTTGTAGCAGTGACAGATGTCCAATGTCCAATGGTGGTGAATTTACAGGAGCACTAAGAGATGGGAATGACCACTGATGGTGTAGATAGAAGAGCCCTTATGGTGAGAAGTGACAGTCATACAGTGGGCAAAAAAACTGTTCGCATGTTGGTCACTTTTGAAGAAATGAACATATATCTTAGCAAATAAAAAGGCTAAAAGTACCAAAATATTCTCCAATGTACATTAGGATGTTGACTACAAATTACAAAAACAATCATGTGATTTGGCTAAGAATTGCCAAAAATAGCAGTATACACAATCTGATAGCTCATTCGAACAGTTTTTTTGCTGGCAGTTTCAGACTAAAAATTGTACAGTATCACATGACTTTGTTGATATATTATCAAACAATCAACAATATCATGTGACTAGATGTCAAATAGGTATATAACAACCATCACCAGCCACTCTATTTCCCCAATCAATTATGCAACCCCTCTCTAAAGCAGCTATTACTACTATTGTCACTCTTCTCACTTCTGGACATTCCTATGCTTCTATCAAGGCACAGACTGGTGCAAGTGCTGGTTCTATTGCCAAGATTCATCAAAACTACTGTCCTGAAGCAGTGGTATCCTCTGGAGGTCATCCAAAAAAGCTCAGTAACTCTAATATTGCCTACGCCGAGCGTGCAATTCATACTGGGAAAATCAAGAATGCAGTGCAAGCTGCTAAATCCCTTTCCACTATCAACAACCAGGATGTCACTCCACAAACAGTCAGGAATGCACTCAGAACAACTGGTATGGTCTCAGTGGCCAAACAGCAGAAGCCTTTGTTGTTGAAAAGGCATAAGAGAGCTAGGTTGGAGTTTGCTGAAAGGCATTTAGAGTGGACAGTGGATGACTGGGCAAAGGTCTGGTGGTCAGATGAGACCAAAATTAATAGGTTGGGGTCAGATGGCAGAGAGCAGGTGTGGGTAGATAAGGAGAATAGGCAGGATTCAAGAAGGATCAAGGAAACAGTCAAGTTTGCAGGAGGAAATCTGATGATGTGGGGCTGTATGGGATGGGAGGGAACTGGATTTGCTACCAGAATTGATGGTAAGATGGATGCAAAGCTTTACACTGAAATTCTAGGAGATGAACTCCTAAAATCCTTGGAGTGGTATAGACATGAGATGGAAGATGTCTATTTTCAACAAGACAATGACCCCAAGCACACCTCTAAATTGGCCAAG
>KQ962415.1:10285-40159 GCA_001563735.1 Leucoagaricus sp. SymC.cos | reverse complement strand
CATTGGAGAATAATCTGGTATTTTTAGCCTATTTATTTGTTAAGATATATGTCTATTTCTTCAAAAGTGACCAACATGCAAACAGTTTTTTTGCCCACTGTATCAGAAAGTCCAGGCATAGAGCTAGAATCAAGGTTCAAGTTTGTGTTGCATAGCATCTCTCTTAGTTTTGCTGCGATCCTCTGATATTTGTTCATTTATTACCCATGACTAGTTAGGCTGAAGCCCAGGTTGCTGCAAAATCCATTCCTTGGGTCCAAATAGCAGTGACTCTTGAAGAGGTGCTTCCTCACATCAATGTTACCATTCTCTGACTCTGGAAGAGATGGTATTAGAAGCTGCCATTGTTATGGGATATGGAGCCAACAATAGAGGAAAGGGAATGACAAAAACACAGAGACCACCAACTGAGATAGCTGCAATTGCTGGAACAGGTAGACAAGGCTGAGAGCTAGGCTGAGAGGTGATATGTGTTGTAGGCCCAGCTCAGTTTCAGTCACTTCTCTTGCCAGACTCATGCTCCATTGTTCTGAACCTGTTTGGGGGAATAGAGCTGTGTGTTTAACCATGGATCACAGTAATCACCAAGGCTTTCACCTTGACAATGGCTTTCAACAACCAGCTCACAAAACTGAGCCTCTTCCCTTTAGTACTCCAGAGGTTGTGTCTTTTCAAACCTATACCATTCTCTCTTCCATGACTCATCCCTTGGACTTGGACATTACAGCCATAACAACCATAATCCTACCCACTGGCAGCCTTCTGTCCATGACTGGAATGGCCCTGGTTATACTGCTTTTTCCTTTTGACCTCAAACTCAAAGTCCATTTATACTAGCCACTAGTTCAACTTCCATTTCTCCTAGCAGCAGCAATCTAATAACTGAGGTCATGATATTTTCAGACTCTCCACCTTCTAGCTTGCCAACCTTCAAAGGGTTGCCTTTGAGGAAGTCTGCCAGAGCAGAGATAGATACCAGATCATATGCTATGGCATAGCTACCAATTACTAATAAATACCAGTGTGCTTGCATATAAGTAGTGACCTAATTGCAGGGCTAAGAAGATATTTTTCTGAATGTCAAAATCATGTCATTGGTATCTAGGAGCTAGGAAATTGGCACATCCCACAGATACAATTGTGTCAGTCTTGCCATGAGAAGATTCCTTCTCTTACACCATAATATAGACTTCCTGAATCTCATCTGGTCTTGCCATTTTTTTGCACCAGGTAGGACAAGTTTCAGGTATAGTGTCCCATCATGGTCTGAGTTGTATTAGTCATGTCTGAAAGAGGACTACATTGAAACCTAATTCTCATCTCAGCTCTCTCCAGATAGACATTTTCTTAAACAAAGTGAGGAAGCAAGGAGTCTGTGCAAAGAAAAGAAGATCTGTTATAAAGAGCAACAAACAGCAGTAAAGAGAGAAAGGCTATGCTCAAAATCACAGTCCTGGCTGGGTCCTACTATCTATTGGTCAGCACAAAAAGAGATTAATGGTGTTTCACAAACAGCAGGCTTAGGCACCTCCTTTGGCTGTTTTCCTTCCACATCAGGACAGTATTCTATGTCCTAGCCAGGAATGAACCCAGAAGTAGCACAGTTAGCTGAGTAATGGAGGTCTCTGGCTTACAAAGCATACATTCACAGTTTAGATCTCATTATCAATCAGCATACTAGACAATGCTCAAAACACTAACATGTGAGTTTGGTTGGGCTGGCAGCTTGTGCTGGTACTACAGTTGTGGTTATGGGTAAGTGGCTTCTTGCTTTACAGTCCAGTGCACTAATGTGCCCCTCCAGCCCAACTTCTAGAAATGTCCTCCCATACCCTAGTATAGTGCTGACAAGGCTGGATTAAGCAAGGGTGCCTTAATGGAAGTTGCTAGCACCCAGTGTCTAGCTGAGCAGCAGCAGCATAGAGCTTACAATAGTTCTTCATTTTCAACCACCTCATTAACTTGCAACTCAATGGAGCACTGCTGATTACCCTTACTGGCTACTTTCTTGTTTTTTCCACCCACCCTCCCATTTTTCTTTATTTCTTTTAAAATTTATTGGTATTATTGTCCAAATACAGCTGCTTGTCATATTTGTAATCAGCACCTTAGCTGTCACTTGCTTGCTTTATGCTCATTAAACATGTTTCTATTCCTTAATCTCAGCTAATACCTGCTAGGGCAGAGAGGACACATCAAACTCTTAAAACAAGTTACCCACCTACCTGGTGGCTCCTTGCTTTATGGTCTGGTGTGCTAACATGCCCCTCCAGCCCAACCTCTAGAAGTGTCCTCCCATACCCTAGTATAGCACTGACAAGGCTGGACTATAATGGCAGCTCTTGGCTTTATGAGTTATGTTCCTTATACTCCATCAGTGACAATGACAGTTCACATCTTGTCACTAATTTCAACATCATCACTCATCACTCATGCTACATGTGTGATCCCCAATCATGTGCCCATTGAGTTCTAGTCTGTTTTCACTTAGGCCATTTGATAGTACCATACAATTTCAAATTTCTGAGATCATATGTTGGAACAAATAAACACATCATGCTCATTAATCACCCAAGACCCTAGCCCCTATCTACTATTAGCACTGCTTGTACTGACATCAAATGTTTCAAATACATCACTCTTTACCACCATGAGCTCTCAAGACTCCATCTATCATATATCTGAGGAACAAAAACTCATTCACAGTATTCTTGCTATCTCCAAACCTATTTCAATTGAGCCTCATATTTACCAAGAGGAGGCAATATGCTAAGTACTGGATGGGAAAGATGTGATTGCAACAATGGCAACAGGTGCTGGGAAAACAGGGCTCCTGTAAGGCTTTGCCTTATGATTATGAGAACTTAACCTTAAATCACACTGAAGTATGATAAGCCCAAGTCATATTGGATATGTACTTGTAGTGTAGGATTAAGGTCAGCTCCACTCCTTCTTTCCCATGTCCTACTATCATTGACTTTACAAGTGGTATTTCTGATGTACTCAACAACTATGATATATAAATCTATGGGTGATAGTAGCAGTAGAGCAGAGAATAAGGGTAGTTTCTTTAGTGGTGTCAGCATTTTGAAGAAGGCTGTCATCACATGTGTTAGCCAATGAGCATTCACAATAGATATCAAGGCCACTGAATCCTCTATATCTGAAGCTGTTAAAGCTAAAGACTCTAGTTCTAAATATGAGTCTTCTTCTGATGAAGAAGAAGCAACTGAATCTCAACACAGCTATGCCTTGTTGCAAGCCTGCTCCCAAGCCCAATCCTAGGCAACCTCTATTGCTACTTGCAGATATAATTCCTAGTCTGCATCCCCTTGCAGATCCCTCTCTTCTTCTATGTTGTGTACTCATATGCCTCCTTCTAATCAACTGGCTCTCAGACATGAGCCCACTACTCCCACTGGTCAGAGTTTCACCCATGACTCCATTTTTGACTCTACTCCTAAGAGTATCTGCCAAGCTGAGATCCACAAAGTTCACCAAAACATACCAGTTCCCTTACCTATTCTATTTGGTTATCAAGAACACATAACTGACTATGACACTCATCATCTGCTAGACCAGCTTGCTTGTTTTGATCAAGTAATTGTAGAATTACCTCAGGAAACAATAGCTTATGCCATTGCCGAAGAACTTTATAAACAAGATAGCTAAGCCTCATCCTTTGTTGCTAACACCTCTTCCTTTATGCTTAGACTATATGAGTCTAAGGCTGTCCAGTCTCCTGGCCTCCTGCCCTTGTGGAATAATGATGTGGCAGACAACCCTAACTTAGTAGGGAATACCTCTAACTCTATAGACTTCAAATTGGACTCCAAGACTATCAAGCTTGCTGGTGCTAGCATCTCACAAGCTATCAAGAACACTACTTCAGCATTGGTTGCTACTAATGTTGAAAATACTCCATAGGTAGCTTTGTATGTTTCTAAAGCTACCTAACCTATCTTAGGCCATAACAATAATATGGTTATTGATAGAAACTTACAGGTAGCTAAACCCACTGACAGTGGTAATACTCAGCCAAAGAATGGTCCCACAGTCAAAGACTATAAGTCATCACTTAGTAATGCATGTATTGTTATTCAGAAATACTCTGAGTGGTTCAAGCATTTTTCTGTTAATCAGGATATATTTACTCCAGATTCAGGCATTGCTAACAAGCTTGTCTACATATTCATAAAGATACATGATAGTAGATGGGGTCATGCTCTAGCTGATGAGCTTAACATCATCAAGGGATATGCTTCTCAAGAGAGTGAAAACATGTTTCTCTTACAGCTAATTAAAAAGCTATTTTTCCCAGATATCTATTGATACTCTAAAAAGCTGAAAAAGGATAAGGAGAAGGCTAAAGAAACTGTTCCCTCCTCCTAATCTCATAAGAATGCTGACATTAATATGTCAAATGTTGAACACATCACTACTGAAGGAGTCACAAAACCTTATAAGATATCTTGTACTTCTTCCAAGCTGCCTATTCAATTCAATTTCTCTCTTACTTCCAAGGTGAGTATTCCTAATACTCCTTCCCCTCCTAAGTCTGTCAAAGCTACTCCTCCTACAAAATCCTTTGTAGATACTATATATTCCAAAGTGTCTCCTTTCTCCTCTACTGCTGTTAAACAGGCCATTGATTTAGTCAAACTGACCAAGGCCTTTAGCAACAAACTCCTAGCTGACAAAATTATTACTATACACCAAGCTGCCACTAGTAGAAATACTAACCCTTCTAAAAAGAAGTTTGTGGTTAAAACTACTACTAGAGACCTGTTGTGTAAGCAAGTCCTCATTACTTATGATGACATTATCACTTGTGATGTTATTACCAGATATTAAGAATTACTGCAAACTGTCAACAGAGGCCTTATTAGCACCTATTCTAAACTTTAAGTTATCTCTATTATTAAAAGTCAACTAGGTCTCTTCCTCAGCCTTTCCTTCAATACCAACCTTGTTCTCACACTCTCTGAGACTAATATTATTCATGAATATATTTTAAAGATTCTTAAAGCTGAAGTCTCTGCTCTCTGGGCTCCTATGTCTAAGTTCTATCTCAAGATAGTTGGGATCAATTTCTATACTCCATCTGAATAGGATGATGATAGTTCTACTCAGTTGAAGGCTGATGATATTTTATATATGCTCTGTCACACTCCTCTATTTAATAATATTTCTCTTGCATCTATGCCTTATATTATGAAGGCTTCTCCATATTTTGATATGGCAGTTATATAGTTTAATATTTGGGACTTGCAAAAGAGCACCAAGGCTAAGTCTCTAATTAATAAATTATTCTACTTTGACTATAATACAGCTACTATTTTGACATGTAATATGCATCTTGGTGTACCTTAGTGTCAGAATTGCTGATACTGGGAACATATTACTGCAAAATGCCAATCTCAAGAATAGTGATATGCTAAGTGCAGTGGCCTGCACAAGACTGAGAATTATCATAATTTGTAATAGTACTGCAAAGTAATGACAAAATCACTCCTCCTTGTATTGCTACAGCTAATAGCAAACCTTGTCCTTATAATTTCAAATGCTTTAACTGTAAAGGCAATTACCATACTAATAATAACTACTATTTATACTGGTGCAACCAGTTTAATAAATCATGGCATCTTAACAAAGCTGAGAAAGCCAAAGCCCAATGGGTACAATGTGTTATAGTCACTATTCAAAGATGCAATAATTCCAATTCCACACCATGGGGCCAACAAGGGCCCACTATCTCTTCATGAAGAATTTGTTCCTTACTTCTTTTCAAATTCTTTCTTTTAATATAAACTATAATTATTTTGTTATAAAAGCTATCTTAGTTAATTTTGTTGATGATATTGACATTATTTTCTTTCAAGAACCCACCTGGAGTGTAGTTAGGCAGACTGTGTCTACTGAATTCATTACAGGCAAAGATGTTATTAGTGCATCTTAACATCTTGATTGGATTTACATTATACTATCCCTCTCCCCCTTTTCCAAACTCTGTATCATGATATATGTCTATTGGCAGCTGTCCTACCTTTGACCTTCTCTTATCACCAAATATACTGATCTGGATTGTGATATTCTAGTTCTCTCCCTATCCTATAAATAAACTGTTCATTGCTTTATGAATATATACAATGATGATAAACACAATGCTCTTCATCATATTCAGTAATGTGTCAACATTCTCCCTCACCTTTTATACATCAGCAGAGATTTTAATATCTAATCTAAGATTTAGAATCTGAATTATAACTTTAATTCTAAATTTGCTGATCAACTTACAGATCTCATGACCAATCTAGATCTCAATCAATCTATCTCATTTCATTATCATCCTACCCAATATTCAGCTGACCCTTCCAAAAGTCATTCTACCATCAATCTCATATTGCTATCCAATGATGTACATGTCGATAGACACACAATCCTATCTAACTATTGGCTATGATCTGATTATGTCCTAATTTTAGTTAGTATACCCATATCTACTAAATTCATTCTGATCTAGAGAAAGAGAATTAAACAAAACTCTGAAGAAGAGCAGAAGTTTATTAACAAGTTGGCAGAAGGGCTCTTAGCACTTCTATTGGCAAATCTTTTGACTGCAGCTTGCATCCAAGAAGCTTCAGTACAGATTGCTGACTTCATATGTATGACATAGGACAAATATGCTACAATGAGTTTTATCTCTACACACTCTAAGCTATAGTGGAACAAAGAGTGTGGTGAAGCTATTAGGCATTTTTGAGAAGAACAAAGTAAGAAAAACTGGGCAGCTTTCAGGAGGACTGTATGTACTACTAAATGTAAAATTTTCAATGTAAAAATCAAAGAAATCATTGAATTTAATAGCCATCCTTAGGACCTCATGTTATGGGCTAAGGATTGCAAACCCTCTCCTGATTGGGCTATTAAATATGAGAGTGAACCTTGTCAATCTCTAAATTCACTCTGGAATACTTTCAATAGCATATACAACTCTGCATCTAACAGAAATATTAATCTATCTGTTTTAGATAACTTGCAAGATATTTCTAAACATGAATGAACCCTCTTTTCCCTTGCCAAAATTTCTGAAGCATTATCCAAATACTCTAACATCTCTGTGCCTGGAATCAACCATGTTTCCTAAGCTCAACTCAATACTTTTCAAAACTGATGATCATATCTCCCCTCTTTTCTTATATCTTGCCAATGCCTATTTTGATACCAGTTGTTGGCCATTGTACTTCAAGGAGTCTGTCTCAGTCATTATACCTAAACTAGGCAAACCTTCCTACAACAGACCTAAAGACTTTCAACTAACTGTGCTCTTTTTTTTTTTTTTTTTAATTTATAAATTTATATACTGGTATGTGATAGCAGTCTGGTTGCAGATACAAAAAAGTAACTACAGTAATCTACAAAAGACAAGGATCCCCCACAGCTCAGCTAAGTATGGCAGCCTGCACTGTAAGATAGGCCCTTCCTATATCCAAAAGTAAATAAAGAGACAGTGTTACAGGTGCTTATTGGCAGGACCTCATTCCCAGAGGGCAATGAGTACCTATCTCTATAGATCAGCAGTACTTCATTGTGAATGATACTTATGTTTTTCTATAGAGAAGCTGACTGCACAAGTCCTATTCTGAAGGGACTGAGGTGGAGTCTCCTATACTCTCCATTCTCTTACAAGATTGATATGCCCAATATAACCTTGACACTTATCTGTTTCACATCAAGAGAGGGTGTGACCCATCTCTCACCTACTAAGGGATATAAGGCAGAAATAGGATTATCTACTCATAAGAGAGATAGTTTTCATTAAGAGAACTAGTTCATGAAATAACTTGTTGACAGTTTCACAATGCAGGGGTTATAATATTCGTGTTTGCAGCAAATCAATCAGGGAGGGCATGAGAGATGTCTCACTAAGGTAAAGTGTCTTAGGAGTTATACAGATAAGTAACCAAAGAGGATGGAAGCTAAAGCTTCCAATTAATGCCTCTTTGCTATATATATATTCTATCTAGATTTACACAGATTCTTTTTCCTACTGTATAAGATGATAGAAGTCTATCTAGTGAAGTTCCTCATCCATGAGGCATAGGTGAGGCAAAGGCATAAACTGTTCTACAACATCAAGGTCCAATACAAAACTAAGGATAAAAAATGTTCAAAGAGAGGAGACAAGGTTTGTAAGTAACAACTACTAATACATTCTCGAAATAGATGTCAAAGTCAAGAAGAATGTCTATAGGGTTTGATGAAGGAATCAAGGTCCAATAGTGTAAAAGTTAATCTAATAATACATTTGCTAATAGTGACTCAGGAATTTAAGAAGTCAATCATCAGGGTCATCAAATGGAAGATCAGCATAGGGATGAGACTTGTGGGCATACCATGTCCCCCCCCCCTCTTGTGGACCACCAGGGGTTTGTGGATTCATGAATATCTCATCTGCAGCTTGCTCTCAATCACCCATTTTTTGCAGATTCAATGTTGTTCTAATTGCACACAATTCTACAGTAGTTTTGTGTAAGTGCATACAGTAGTTCTTGAAATATGTTTTTGTGGCCTTCATCACACTTGCCAGAATATGCCATGTCAGAGTGTAAAAGGTTTGGTAAAGTACCTAACTATTTTTGTCTCGATTGCATCATAGGTAGTGGTGAGATTCTCAGGCTTTCCCTATGCTCACCCTCTAAGGCTCATACCTCACGAAGCATCAATTTGTTGAAAGTCACATGCTTATGGCAAGCCAGAAGCATACAAGGGCTGGATTCAAGAGACCATTGACTCTATGAACAGCAGTGGTCATACTAATGCAGTATCAGCTGCTTGCAATTTTTTGGTAAGTAGACATGTGACTGAATTGATTGTCCATGATCTTCCCACTGGCTATCTTATCTATTCTCATTTATTCTTGTTTACTAGAGTAGTAAGTAGTTAAGTTCTCTTTAATAGGTCTTGTCACCAGTATCATTCACGTCGACCTTATGGTCACTCTATCTTGTAACCTCATCATGATGGCTTGATGCTCATCTATTCAAATATCACTTGGCTGGCATCAGCTCCCCATGACAGTTGTGTGACCCATAAAACCCTGATGGTCCATGAGAGGGAGGGGGACATGGTATGCATAAAGTCATACTTCTTCATATGGGTTCAGGAAAGAACATATAGTAGGATTGGGAATAGTCCATAATGTTGGTCTTTGGGGAGATGCTTCAGCTATGTGTGATGCTTCTTGCAGATTCACTTGTGTCAGTGGTGTAGTCCATGAATTCCTCAGTGGGAAGTGACAGTGGAATAGAATGTGGTGAAGATGAGGTTGTATCAGTGTATGATAGGGTTGGTGATAATAGAGGCATAACTTGTGGAGGTGGCTTCATAGCATCTAGAGCAATCTGGATGTGAGGAGTCATGTACCCTTGCTGGTAATCATCTCTAACTAGTCTAGATATAGTTACTCACATGAGAGTATTGTTGCAATGCTCTAGGAAAGGATGTCACCATAAAGTTCCATTATTGTCATTGTTTATCTTCCATCTGTTAGTGATTACATCTGTAGTCTGATTCTTGAGTGTGCATATGGTTTTGCCATTAAGAATGTAGCATCTGAAAGGAGGATTGCTATAAGCATCGAGGAGTAAGAAATCAATGTAAGGCTTCTCTGGCATTCTCTCCAGAAGTAGTGTTGGGTAAGGGATTTCATCATCATCTTCTCCTGTCATTCCTTTCATCTCCCATCAATAGTAATTCATAGATGGTCTTGAATTGTTAATGATCTTCAGGGCCATATCATTATCTCCTTCATCTAAAGCTTTTTCCAGAATGCTTTCTAGATAGCTGGCCTTTATATTGTTAAGAATGGCTGTAGCAATGTTGTGTTTGGGGTGGTAGAGTCATTGATTGGTTAGTTGATAATGGTCATGGGCTATTCAAGGGAGTGGTGGTAATACCATATAGATATTTGTGTTTTCTCTAGTTCTGTAGGGTATGGGTCTGACAATTGTCATTTTAGTATTATAGCATATTCCAGTAAGGATGTTAGAAGGTTCTTCAGTGTCAGGCACTTCCAATATTCTCATAGGGGTAGTCATCATAGTTGGTGTCATAACCATCATAGTAGGGTGAAGTATGTCATAAAAGACAGTAGAAAGGAGAGGTTCATATGGTTCCTTCTTCATCACTATCAGAAGTTGGAAGTCCTTCTTCAAGATCGTGGGGGCATCTGTGGCCACACCTGTAATTTCTATGTCAGCTCTAGTCCAATTCTCTTTGAGCATTGTTAGCATATCAATAGGCAGGGGAAGGCAATCTGGCTCTAATTCCTCATGAGCAGCTAGGTTGTACTTTGGATATTTGATGCCTAGTTTCTCTTCAAGGTTGCTAGCTGTCAACAGGGTGTATAGCAGTTCTGGAGGCCAAGTGGGGTACTTGAGAGCTTTGTATGCTGTTTTCTTGAGAATTTCATTAGGCATGGTTTCAAGAAAGAGTAATAGAGGATGGTGATTGATCTGGTTGATTGGATTGTTCTCTGTTCATCAGTCTTTGAGAGTTCACATACATTGAGCTAGGGTTATCTTCATGTGATGGGTCATGGATTCACTGGTTGTTTCCTTGTTGAGATCAAGAGGGGTGAGTCAATTGTCAGCTATAGAAATGAGAAGTTTGATAACATGGAGAAGTTTGTGAATAGTGAGGAGGGAGATCCATGTCTTGAGATTCCCTTGAGCTTCTTTGTGCATTTCTTCTGCCATAGAGAAATGGTGGTTGAGTTTCTTGTATAACTCTTGGAGGGAATGTGGGAGCTCTTGAAGGGCCAGAAATTGCAAAAGTCATTGTAAAGTGAGTTCCATCTTTTGCACTGAGGTGAGTGCTGTTTGACAGTTGACCCATAGATATTCTGATGTGAGTAAACCATATCATCTCTCACATGTTCACAGTGAGATGTAGGCTAATAAGACTCTGTTGAGCTTGGTCAGCTTGCTGTGTGTAGTGGAGTAACATTCTCACATAATGTATACTAAGAGCAACTGACATCCTGTAGTAGTTGACATTGGCAAGAGTTGTAGGAGTGTTTCATAAATCATCATCCTTAAGGGCAGTGTTATCCCAATTAAGCTGTGATAAGGAATAGTCAAGGGATCAATCCAGAATTGCAGTGTTCCCTGTAAGAGAGGGAGCTCAGACTGGGTTCCCATCAATGGTGAATATGGTGTATTCTCTATTTCGATTGATGAAAAAGTTGGGGAGGGGTCTGAGAGTAGAAAGTTGAGGTGTTAGGACAGAAGGTGATGAGAGAGAAGTCATTGCCAGTGGTAAGGGCAGTGGACTAGTGTGGTGTAGGTTTTCATCATTTTGTTCCTCAGTTAGTGGTAAAGTTGTTTCAACAGGAGGAGTATGAGAAGGCTGATGAGTGATAATTTCAAGTAAGCAATTGAGTTGTTCAGTGTCATTCTGGGTTTGAAGAATTGAAGTAGGAAGTTCAGGTGTAGGGGGCATGAGTTACAATGGAAGTTTGTAAAGGCATTATATCATCAAAATATGTTGGTTGCCTTTTCCATGTTCTCTTGTAGTTCCCAGGTATTTTTGGATGTGGGATAACCTTTCCACTTGATGAGATAGTAGAACCTGTTCCTAATTAGTTTATGGTTTACAATCACTTCTACCTCATAGATTTCTTGTCCTTTATCTAGTTCAGGCATTGGTCACTTGTGATGTCAGTCATATAGAAAATTTTCTATATACAGGGTCAAGAGAAATGCATAGAATACATTGTGTATCTTCCATTGAGGTGAAAGTCAAAGTTTGAAGGTTACTGGGGACTTCTTGTCAATAATTTCGAAGGGTCCTTCTCACTTTGGATAGAGTTTTCAGTATTTTTGGTATAGAGGAAGGTTCTTGTTATTCAACCATACTTTCTGTCCTATTTCAAATGCAGAAAGTTGTAGGTGACTAGTTCTTCTCATCATTGCATTTCAGGCTTGATTATGTGCTGAAAGGGCTTAGTTCCTTGCAGCTAGTAATAGGCTGGCTCAGGAATCAGTGTCAGGGTTGTTGGTGGGATTTTCTTTCCATAGAAGTAATTTCAGTCATTCTCCTTGATAGAGTTTGAATGGAGTTTCTTTTCTTCCAAAGTGAGGTCAGTCATTATAAATGTATTTGTATATTGAGAGATATTTGCTCCATTTGCTTGGGTCATTAGTGGTGAATATTGCTAGGTATGTCTTGATTTCTTAATTGAATCATTCAGTCATTCAGTCAGTTTGCAGGTGATATGCTGTTGAGTATGCAGGTTGGATCTGAAAAGCTTTGTAAAGGGCTCTCATAGATTTTGATGCAAATCTAGGGTCTCAATTGCTGATGACCTTATTGGGTAATCTAAATCTTCTGAAGAGGTGGTCAATTAATAGCTGAGCGATTTGAGATGATGTAGCCTTTTTTGTTGTTGGTGCTAATATTATCCCCTTCATTAAGCCATAGTCTACTATGGCTAAAATACTATTGAAGCCTTAGGATCAGGGAAGATCAGTGATCAGATCTATCAAGATCTGAGAGAAGGGTCTCATTTTGGTGGGTCCTTTGATAGGTTGTAGTGGAGAATGTTCCAGTCTATGGATGATTTTGTGTACTTGACAGGCAGTACAGCCTCATATATATTCAATTACATAGTCATGCATATAAGGCCAGTAGACATGTTGTTGAATTTTTCATAACATTTCAGCCTATCTTGGGTGTTCTGCTGTTAGATAATTGTGACAGAGGTATAATAGTCTTTGTCATAATTCTGTATTGTTAGGTATAATGGGTATACCATTTTATCAGGGTATATCTATCAAGGGGGTATCCCATTCTTTTACATCAATTAACTTCTGCTTTTTCCATATTTTATTGATTAATTTGTTGTTGAGGATGTTCAGAAAGTTATCATTGATCAAGGTAATTTTTCATTTATCTTGGTCATTTGGTGCCAAGTCAGATTGTCTAGATAAGACATCGGCTGCAACATTCTTCTTTCCAGAAATATGCTGAAGTTTCAACATTGGCTTGTATTCTTCAAGAGTAGCATGCTATTGTCTTTGTCTCAGGTTAAGGTCTTGTGGTTTTCTCCATCAAGTTAGGTTCTCATGGTTGGTCCAGACTATGACCAGATTTTGGGCTCCTAGTAGGTGGTGTTGCCAAGTTGTTAAGATGTGTAAGATGGCTAGAAGTTCTTGTTCCAAGCAGTGATAGTTACACTTAGCATTGGTGAACAATTATGAATGGAATGTGATTGGTTGTCATCTTCCAGTGGTATTCTTCTGATATAGTATAGCTCCAGAGGTGTATGCTGAAGTGTCAGTCTCTACCTCATAAGAAAGATTGGGGTTAGGCTTAACAAGTATAGGTTTCTCATTAAACATGGCTTTTATTTCTTAAAAGGCTTGTTCATGCATATCTGTCCATTCAAATGTCATATTGGTTGACATGAGGCAGTTCAGCAGTGCAGCAATTTTCAAGTAGTTGCATATGAATCAGCAATAAAAATTGCAAAATCCCATGAATTTGCATACTTCATGAGTTGTTGTTGGTGTTAGCTATTCCATTATTCCTTTCAATTTTACATGATTCATTTTGATGGTTGAGGGGGTGATCATGGCTCCTAGGTATTTGATTATTGTTTTTTGAGTTCATATTTCAATGGCTTCAGATATAAATTGTGTTCCTGCAGGATTTTGAAGACTTGTCAGGTGAGTTGTTTTAATTCTTCTTTGGTGGAGGCATGGATAAGGATATCATCCATGTAGATGAGGACTTCTTTATTTTGGATGAGAGGTTTGAAGATTTTGTCCATCATCATATGAAATGTTGCTGGTGAGTTGCACATTCCAAAGAACATTACTTTAGGTTCAAAAAGTCCATGCAGCATTCTGAAGGCAGCTTTCCAGATGTCTGGTAGATGTATTCAGATATTGTTGTATCCACTTTGTACATCCATTTTCATAAAATATTTTGATCCTTCAAGTTGGTTGAAAAGAGTGGTGATATTGGGTAACAGATATGTGTTTTTCTTGGTGTGTTGATTCAAATATTGATAGTCCTAACATAGTTGTAGTTTTCTGTCTTTCTTCAATACAAAGAAAAAGGGGGAGGCCATAGGTGATTTTGAAGGTCAAATGTATCCTTTGTTGAGATTCTTGTTGAGGAACTTGTTGAGTTCTTCAAGTTCTTTCAGTGTAAGTTTATAGTTTGGAAATGATTTTGCTTCAAATGTCAAAAGTAGTTTGATCTTGTGATTCTATTTTTGATCAGAGGGGAATTGACTGGCCTTCTTCTCTGAAAATACATCGAGATATTGATGGTATTCAGAAGATATAACCTTTTTTGGATTATCAGATTTCCTTTCTCTATATTTCTGGGCTAGTTACTGTGATGCATTAATTTTGAGATTAATCTTGTCATAGTCTTCATAGTTATCATCGAGGAGAGTAATATACTTGTATCTGTTGGTTACTTGATTGCAGATTTTGCTATAGACTATGTTTTAGTTCATGTATAGTGTTTTTCATTTCCAGTCAATATCAGGGTTTTCTCTTTATAGCCAGGGACTTCCAAAGATTAGTCATTTCTGTCCTAGTTTAGTGATTGTTGCTTGTATCCATTGTTTATATCTATCAATTTTGAAATTAATAGTTACATATTTCATAGCATAGTTGGTGATTCCATTGGCATTTCATATGTTTATAGGTTTTTCTAGAAGTCAGGATGGAAGTCTCCATTAATCTACTAGTGATGGGTCAATGAAGTTGTTAGTGGCTCCTGAATCAATTAATACATGAAATTTGATGTTGATATCAGAGGGAGGATGAATGATGATAGGAGTTTGAAATAACTGTGTTTGATTTGCAAGATTCACTTTATTAATTTCTTCTGAAATTTGCAGGTTCTTGCTTCCTAATTCTGTTTCTGAAAATTTGATTTTTCAGTTTTCTTTTCATCTTGTTCTTCATTGCTACTTTTTTTGGTGTTGAAGATATGGTGTCATCCTAATTATTGAGGTTTCTTTCTTTTTCCTTTCTTTGGCTTAAAATTTCCTTTCTTGATTCCTGTTTGTCTTGAATTTTTGCATTTCTTGTTAAAAAGGCAGTCAGCAGCAAAATGTTGTCCTTCTTTACAAAGAAAGCATTTTCCTTTGGCTCTGAGCTTTGTGTAGTCTTTGATAAGTAGGGAATTAAGTTCTTCTTCCACTTGTTCCACAATATATTGCTTGAGATTGGTATCTTTGTCACTTTCTTCACTATTGAGAGATTCTTTGGAGTCTGTTGTTTCAGTTTCTTCATAATAAGCATAATTGAGTTGTTCAATGATATTAATATCCATAGAACTGTATCCTTAGGCTTCAGTGCTCTTTCAAATCAATAAATAAGGTCAATAGTTCATTTTTGTATAGTATTTTATAGTAGTTTTCCATGGGTGACTAAAACATTGTCTTCATGGTTGATATTAAAAAAAAATCAAAGTTTTATTATGTGGTGCTTGATCACAGTCCATGTCTAACTATGTATGACTACAAAGCTAGAAATAAAACTAACAAACTAGAAACTAAGTGAGATTGTCTATGAATACAAGACATTAAGATTGAAAGCACTGGAGATATGAAGAAACAGTGCTACTATCAAAGAAAGAAAGAGACAAAAAAGAATTGTACACAAGAAAGAGTCTAAGAAGCAGATGGCAAGGGAAACAACAAAGGTCAGAACAAAAGAGCTTATCAACACAACATAATCATTTAGCCAGGATACAGAGTGGGGAGTGGAGATGCAGAGATGCTAAGGCACAGCCTAGTACATTGATGAATAGGGGTGGTAGAAGGGGAGAAGATTACAGCATTAGAGTTAAAAGTGAATATCTGTGGATTATATGAAAGGAAGTCAATAAATTGACTCAGCATGTGAATAGGAGTGTCTTCTCTAATGTAGAGAGGACAGCCAATGATGATATGTTTGCAGAATTCAATAAAGAAACCACAACAACAGTTGGTGGCTTCATGAGAAAAGAAGCAGCTCCTGTAAGTACCTATAGGAGCATGATTTGTGATAGCTTATATGGTATGAGTGATAATGTTGAAGTTAGTGACAATGTGACTAGGATTGTCACTGTCAAATGAATAGGAGGAGCAGAGTTCTATGAGCCAAGAACTGCCATTATGGTATTGAGGTAGGATGACACTGCCCTTGAAATGTTTGCTGTGGAGCATAAGAAATGAATGTCTGTGATATTGAACATTGTTGAGAAATGTATCTTGCCACATTTTAGTATAAGAGTCAGTGATTTTCTTTCAAAGAAAAGTCATGGAGATGCTAGGGTGCAATCCAGCATGGCAATGATTTGATTTAGACATGAGGTGGACTCATCATAGTATGCAGCAGGCAAGTCCAGGGCAGATGTCAGGTGTGTTGCAATTGCATTGAGCACTTTTGGATGGAACATACCAGAAGTTGATGGATCGAGTTCTAGAATGGCCTAGCCATGGGCATAGGGCTTTAGCTGTAACCAGTGAGTAATATTGGCCAGGATGAATGGATGGGTCTAGAAGAGCCTGTGAGGATGTGATGTAATCAGTAAGTATGACAATGTGATCAATGTCAGGAATAGTGAGGGCTTTGCATGTTGTGAAACATTGTGCAGTGAGCTTGGCTTCTGGGGCAGTACATTGTCCATTAGGCAAGGCGAGAGAGTGGATTAATGTGCCATTAGACCATATTTGGTAACATGTGTTAGACTGCATGTTGTGATTATTGGGAACACTGCCATCGACAATGACAATAGCAGTGTTGGGAAGAGTGTGTAGGTGGGAGAGCTCTGTATCAAGATAGCAAAAGTACATGCTGAGTGCTTTCAGATCTGACCTGTCAAAATCATAAAAAGAAAATCAATTAGCAAATGTATCTAGGATATGAGAGCCTGGATAGTTATCTGAATCAAGAGGCTTAAAGACCTCAGTAGTGTTGAGCAGCATCATGTCAGCCTCCATTGCCAACCTCTCCACCATCAGCTTTTCTTTTTCAGACATAAGGTCAATCAACCTAGGGTGGGGAAGAGCACCTTTAGCATTTTGGGTGCTCAGAATAGTGTGGATAATATATGAGCAATCTAGTGTAGAGTAACATAGACTAGATCTTTTGGCAAGCTTCTTGAGATGAAGATGAATGGGGACAAGGCCCATGATGCATTCAACTCCACTGGTAGGAGATGTGTGAAAAGTGCTAGTTATCCATAAGGTGGCATTTTATTGCATATGTCAGAGTATTAGGAGTTTGGCATTAATACAAGCACTGGAGTAATACTACATACAAAAACCATAAGTGGCAAGGGGAACAATACAGGAGTGGTATAAGAGCTGCTTGTGATGAGGAAGGAGCCCATGCATTGAATTGCCAAGCATCTTCATAGCATGGATAGAGGATAGAGCCTTTGTAGACCAGTAGTGAACATGTTTGTTGAATAGGAGTTATCAGTTGAAATAGAATCCCAGATATCTCCAGAATTCTTTGGGTCAAAGGGGGGAGGAGGAAGTGAAGGGAGCAAAGCCTAAGTCGAGGGTGGAATTGTCATCCCCTCATTTCCTAGAAAAGTTGTAGATTTCAGATTTTTCATGCTCTAGGAGCAATCCAAAATCTTCAATGAGCTGAACAAGTGTGCAATATGCCCTAACAATTTTGTCATGGCATTCACACCAAGTTTTGCCTTGAGCAATAATTGTTCCATCATCAACAAAAGAAAGAAAAGAAGAGAGACCAGTATTATCAGAACTGGCTAGGTAAAAAATAGGAGCAATATAAAGCCCAGATAGAATGGGTGAAAGAGCAGAACCTTGACCAACACCAGTATTGGCATCAAAGAAAGGGGAACAAAAACTGTTATACAGATAAGTAGTAGACCATTCAGTCAAATAGTCAGAGAAAAAGTTAACTACTTGAGATGGGAAGCCTTGTTTTTGAAGGATAGCAAGGAGCATAGAATAATTTAAAGAAGGAAAGAATTGAGAAATATTGAAAGTGAGAACACTTATATGAAGATTTTTAGCCCAGCTAGCACATATAAGGTGGGTGAGATAAATGCTGGCATCTTCAGTGCTATGTTGAATGATGCCACCAACTTGACATGGATATATCACTGAGTATTTGACAGCTTTGAATTGCATTTGTTGAACAAGCATTTTTTCAGATAGCTTGCTGATGGTATTGAGTAAGATGATAGGATGAAAAGCTTTAGGCATATCATACAATGGTTTGTTGGGCTTGGGAATGACAACTGAAATAGATTCTTTGAAATGCATAGGTCAGTGACCAAGATCAATACAAGCATTAGCAATTCACAAAAAGAGTAGGGATATGTGCTCATCATAAAGAAATAGCATCTTGAGATGAGCCCAGGATATATGATTGATACCTGAAGCTGACATATTGGAAGTATCTTTGAGTGCTTCATGAATTTCAGTGCTGGAGAATGGAATCCATGAATGAGAGGGGATGGATGGTAAAGCATCAAGAATGTCGAGCCTAACATTTTTGTCACTGGCAGAGTTGTAGGTGCCATTAAAAGCATCTCAGAGTGATTTGATAGTGTGGCATGGCTGGCCTCTGAAATTGATCACTTTTGTAGGTGAGAGCTTGCATTCTTTGACCCAATTCATAAGGTCCCAAGGACACTGATTTTTTTCAGCAATTTCTTCAATTTTGGAATCAAAGAACTTCCTCTTAGTCATGCATACTTTTCATCTAAAAGCATGCCAATTCTCTTTTGTCCTCTCTCTCCTATAGATAGATAACAATTCCTTATACTCCTCATTCTACCATGGCTTGGAGTACATAGATATATTGCTCATGGTGGCATGTTTATTCCACACATCTCCTATGAGGTCAGCAATCTGCACCAAAGCATTTTGAAGATCAGCTTCAGTCAAAAGACTAACTGACTGAAGCACTAAAAGCCTCCCAGCCAACTCTTTAATGAACTCTTTTTTATTATTGGAGCCATATTTGATCCCTTTTCATTGGATAGGAATAAAAATTAGCAACATTGGCACAGTGACAGTCAAAGGCACATGGTCTGATGTCAGCCTGTGATCAGGGTGTATATGACAACCATCAGACTTGATAGAGTTTGAAAGGAAAATTAGATTGATCACAGTGCTTGATTTAGAGCAATTGAAGGGATAGTGCATAGGCATGTCAGTGACAGGACAAGATCAGTCCATGCCAAGGTCTGTCATGAGGTCAACTAGTTGTTCAGCATATTTGGAGTAGTGGGGGTATCCATCGTCCCAGTCTCTGGATCAAATGTTAAAATCACCTCCAACATAAAGGAAAGAAAGGAGAGTGATGGCATAATGAAGGAGGTAATTCAACACAGTATGCTTGTCATCAGAATAGACATTCATGAGGTAGTGAACTTGACTCCAGTATAACAGAGATAGGATGAGAACATCCTGATTGAGTTTGGTGAATAAAGTATTGATTACAGGCCAAAGATATGACAGCCAGCAATGGACATATGCCATGACATGGGGTCAAAAGTGAGGAAGTAGTGAAGTAGGTGCCATATAAATCCAATCAGGGTGAATAGGTGGCCCAATAATGTCTTTGCCTAGAACATGGTCAGAAGACACAGTCTGTCTGATTATGTTCCAAGCAGGTTCCTGGAAAAACAGAATGTCCATGTTATCAGTATACATATTGAGGCACAACTCCATAACTGAGTAGCTGTGATTAACATTAAAGGAAAGAATATTTAAACAATTGATAATCAACTCTTTCATAATGAATTAGTAGTAGGCTCTGGGTGGCCTCCAGCATTTTTAGATTTAAGAACCTGGCAAATTTTGTTAGCCCTTAAGGCTTTAGCTTGGGCAGCTTTCTCATGTGTCTCTTCAGCTTTTTTAGTATGCCACAGTTTATCAAAGTGATTATGCTAGAAGGAGCATTGCCTATCATCAGTGCCATGGCTGCCTTTACAGTTGATATATTTGAAGCTGTGTGGGCATGGTTTGCCCAGTGCAGTGGCAACCCTAGGAGAGTTGGCTTTAGGGTTAGCTTTACAGCACCTGGCCATTTCATGATGATTAATGATCTTGTGAGGACCATTGCACTTAGCACACCTCTAACCTTAAGATCTGTATTTGTTAGTAATGTGACCCCATCACCAGCAGTTTTGGCACTGAGGGACATCTGGGTGCATGTTGCAAGCATGGACAGTAGTGACATTGTTTCCAAAGTTGAATTTGCAGTTTATGAGCTGCTTAGCCCATGTGCCACTTTGTGAATCCCAGATGTTGATCCATACAACTGCCATATCAGAGTTAGGAGATGCCCTCATAACATGAGGAGTGGATGTGAGTGTAATCCCTTGGAACAGAGAGCTACATGTGATATAGTATTGAATGTCATCAGCCTTGAGCTGACTGTCGTCTTAATTGTCACAAGGGGGTACAAAATATGATACTCCAACAATTTTAAGGAACAATTTAGATATGGGAGCTCTAGGTTCAGCAACTGGTTTTTCAATCACTTTGGAAACCCAGGTTTGGATAATTTCTATCTCCTTAGGAGATGTGACAAAATTGGTAGCAAGTGCTAGTCTATGACTGGGACTGCTGGTGCTTACTGAAACTGCCTCAACATGCAATTTAGATTGTTCTTAAATGAGCCTGTGATTAGCAAACTCATTGCTCATTGATCTTGTTATGATTGCAGCTGTCCCCAGCTGTGACATTTTCATCAAAAGGAATCAAGACTTGTTGTCTAGTAGGTCCCCATGTGATTATCCTAATTTTAGGAGTAACATGTTTTTGTCCTTGAGATGATTCATCTGGCTTCTACTGTTGGGGGTTAGAAGGTGGTGAGGGTGGATTAGATCTTGCCACAGCAGCAAAAGATTTCTTAGGGGGAGAGGGATTTAGAGGTGGTGAAGAGCATACCATGGGAGGTGGGTGATGTACCATGACTGGAACAGAAGGGCAGGGAAGGGACCTGGATCCTTTGGGTTTAGGGTGTTCCAAGTCTGAAATACCCTTAGTAAAGAGATAAATGATGTTATCATCAGGTGGTTCAGCCATGACAACATCAGGTTTGACAGCATTGGGCTTGATAGAAGGTATTTGATGTCACTTATCTTTATTTTTATGCCTAATAGAATTATCAGTAAGTGTAACATTTGTATCATGCAGAATGAAGGTTTCTGCAATGAGATCAAGAAGGTTAAACCTTTCTTTACATTCAAAAGCCAATTCTCCAACTTTGGCTTTACTCCAACCAGAAGAGTTGAGCCTAAGGATTAGATATCCAAGTTGCTCTCCAAGTGCTTCAGAATTTATACCAAGATTTTGATCAAAAGAGAAATCTCTTATCCAATCAACCAAATTAGAGATGGCAAGACAGATGTTGCCAACAGTATTGTCAAAGTATTTTTGTTTCTCCTCAAGAGAAGCAAAACCTTTGTTATGAGCTTTGCTGCCTTCAGCAGCCTTAATGGCATCAATGGCTTTATCAATTCTTGTATCAACAGTTGATCATGGCAGTGCATACTGTGATGCATCAGCTGTATTTATTTCTACTTGTAAGGCATGACTGTTAGAGCACAAGTGTGGTAGGATTAAGGGCAACATAGAGTTGTTGGGAAGTGAGGATGTCAGAATTGAGTCTATTGAAATCCCATTGTGCTTCAGACAATTGGGGAATGACTACTTTTTGAGAAACAGTCAGCAGAAGTAGTTGACTAGGGGTATTTTGAACAAAACTCCAGGCTTTGTCTTGGTTATTGTCACCTTTGGTGTGATGAATGGCTCTCACAATAGTAGAAATAAGGCCTTGTTGAGGTAATTTATCAACAGCAGCATCAAAATGATCTAGTTGTTTGTTGGGATGATGAGCATCAAAATTAGGTGAATGCTCTTGATTTAAAGTGGGTGGAGTGTCAGGAATGGGGATGCTTTCCTGAACTCAGCAGACAGCAGGCCCTTTTGGAGTAGCCATGGAGTTGGTGTTGAATGTGTCATAGATGGATGGCAGTGGTGGCATAGACAGTTGCCTAGCTCTTTGATTAGCAGGCAGAGATTAAGTAGATTGAGCCCATAAAGGGGAGTGGGAATGAGAGTGTTTAGTTTCATTCCCAGTACAATATTCTTCACCTCTTCTAGCAATAGAAGAGGCATGAGAGTAGACACAACCCCAAAAAGACTTCAAGTCATCTTCTTTGGAATCAGTTTCATACTCATCAGAGGAGTACTCATTGGGTTCATTGGCTTTAGAAACATCCAGAGCTGACAATTTAGTCTTGGCCTCAACCAAAGCCAGGACATGTGTAGAGGATTTCTTCTTCCCCATACCAAGAGCTTGACCAGCTTGTTGAAGCCCAGTAGCAAATCTCCCACCATTACCCTTACTTATAGAGCTCATATTCTCTATAAATTCAGCAATTTATAAGTTGTAGACAAGAACACATGGCTTTGATAATGGCAGTTACTGGAAAAGGAAGGCTGTTGAAGGTACTCTATTCCTGCCACTTGTCAGACAGCAGTATAGAAGTTGTCAATAGAGAATTGATTGGAGTTTTGATTTTGGACTTCTTGGTAATAATGTGGGTCTAGTCCTTAGAGAAAGAAGATGATTCTCATGTTAACATTGGCAAGTCCAAAAATCACAATTTTATTTTTGAATTGATTAATATATTCTTTGATGGGCCTTCTATTTTGTCTCATGTTTTAGAGTTGGTGGATTCCTCATAGGTTATTGCTAACATGTTTGAAGGAAGTATCAAGGAATGCAATGAAGTCAGTGTAGGATCCAGGGTTGAGTATGTTGTTGGTAGTTTTGTCCTTGATGAAGGTGCATTTCCACTTTGTTGCAGATCCTTCCATAGTAAGTAAGATGTAGTAGATTTTCTTGTCATCAGTATTACAGGTGTTGGGTTGAGCAGTGAAGAATAAATTGAGGTCACTTCTCCATCTTTCATAGTCATCAGTATTTCCAGTAAATGATCTAGGTTTTGAGACTTTTGGATCATGTAGCGTTATTTGGGTTGCTATGAAGAGTCTTTGGGTAGAGGTATTGGTAATGGGATTTTGTAAATATGGGGTGAGTTTGGGAAGCTCTGGGAGTATGGGGTCTGAAGATGAGGATATCTGTTGAGAGCTTCTGTGCTCATCAAAGGAAAGGGCTTGAGGAGTATGTCTTGAAGTATTTCCTCTGGTTAGGGCAAAGTCAATTGGTAGGGTAAAAGACTTGTGTCAGGTTTCACTGTTTGTTGAGTTTCATTGTCACTGTTGTTCCAATAAGACATGTTAGGTGTTGGGGTCAAGTTGGTTCCAGAATTTGAGGTTTTTGTTTTTAATGTGGATTGATCTTGTTTCTTCTGTTTCAGTTTGTGTATCAGGTCATTGAGGATTGTTGAGTTGACTTTGATTTTCCTCTCTAGAGTTGTCTGTTCTATCTCACTCTCTTCTTCTTCTTTGTCTTTCTCTTTGTCCAGTTTGTTATTTTGCAATTTTTTCAGTTTTTCAGTTTATTTATCATGAGTTTATCATGATTTCATAATTTTATTACCATCATGTCATGTCATAGTAGTCATATCATTCATTGGTCAAGGATCAGAAGTCATTTTTCTATCCTTTAATTGATCCCAGTCTGGTGTTGTTCCTCAGGTTGGGTATTTTGTTTCTCTTTGGGTTTTTCTTCTCAAAGCCTATATTTCAAGGTTAATAGATAAATTGCCATAGTTTTACCTATTCTTCAAATGTTATATGTCATTGGATTGACAAAGTCTTCTAAGGGTGCTTGAGTTTGGACTTGATTCAAGGATTGATTTTAATCAGTATACATTGATCCATTTAATTGGACAATCTACTCTTTGGATTAATAGATATGTCAAATACTTTCCTAACCACTCCAGGGGTAGAGGACAATTTGGCATCTTATGACCTGTTGTTCTGAGATGCCCAGTCTCATTGTAGAGTGATCAGCTCTTGTGATACTTAGGCTAATTGATCAGTCACAACTAATTATTACCATTTGCTTACCTTTCTGCTCCTCAGCCAGTTCAGAAAGGGAGCTTCCATCCTAATGCTATGGGTGCTTATTGGCAGGACCTCATTCCCAGAGGGCAATGAGTGCCTATTTCTATAGATCAGCAGTACTTTGTTGTGAACAATACTTATATTTTTCTATAGAGAAGCTGACTGCACAAGTCCTATTCCGAAAGGACTGAGGCAGAGTCTCCCATACTCTCCACCCCCTTGCAAGATCAATATGCCTAATATGACCTTGACACTTATCCATTTTGCATCAAGAGAGGGTATGACCCATCTCTCACCTACTAAGGGATATAAGGCAGAAATAGGATTATCTACTCATGAGAGAGATAGTTCTTGTTGAGAGAACTAGTTTGTGAGACAACTTGTTGACAGTTCTGCAATACAGGGGTTATGATATTTGTATTTGCAGCAAATCAATCAGAGAGGGCATAAGAGACATCTCACTAAGGTAAAGTGTCTTAGGAGTTATGCAGACAAGTAACTGAAGAGGATAGAAGCTAAAGCTTCCAATTGATACCTCTTTGCTATATATATATTCTATCTAGATTTACACAGATTCTTTTTCCTACTGTATAAGGTGATAGAAGTCTATCTAGTGAAGTTCCTCATCCATGAGGCATAGATAAGACAAAGGCATAAACTGTTCTATAATGTCAAGGTCCAATATGAAACTAAGGAGAAAAAATGTTCAAAGAGAGGAGGTGAGGTTTGTAAGTAATGACTACTAATACATTCTTGAAATAGACATCAAAGTCAAGAAGAATATCTATAGGGTTTGATGAAGGAATTAAGGTCCAATAGCATAAAAGTTAATCTAATAATACATTCACTGATAGTAACTTGGGAATTTAAGAAGTCAATCATTAGGGTCATCAAATGGAAGATTGGCATAGGGGTGAGACTTGTGGGCATATGCATAAAGTCATACTTCTTCATATAGGTTCAGGAGAGAATATATAGTGAGATTGGAAATAGTCTGTGATGTCAGTCTTCAGGGAGATGCTTTGGCTATGTGTGACACTTCTTGCAGATTCACTCATGTTGGTGGTATAGTCCATAGATTCCTCAGTGGGAAGTGGTGATGGAATAGGACATGGTGAAGATGAGGTCATGTCAGTATATGATAAGGTTGGTGATAATGGAGGTGTAACTCATGGAGGTGGCTTCATAGCATCTAGAGCAATCTGGATGTGAGGAGTCATGTACTCTTGCTGGTAATTGCCTCTAACTAGTCCAGATATAATTACTTGCATGAGAGTATTGTTGCAATGCTCTAGAAAAGGATGTCACTATAAAGTTCCATTGTTATCATCATTTATCTTCCATCTGTTAGCAATTACATCTGTAGTCCAATTCTTGAGTGTGCATATGGTTTTGCCATTAAGAATGTAGCATCTGAAAGGAGGATTGTCATAGGCATCAAGGAGTAAGGGATCAATGTAAGGCTTCTCTAGCATTCTCTCCAGAAGCAGTGTTGGGTAAGGGATTTCATTGTCATCTTCTCCTGTCATTCCTTTCATCTCCCATTGATAGTAATTCATATACAGTCTTGAATTGTTAATGATCTTTAGGGCCATATCAGACAGGTAATAAGCTCATGCCCTCCATAGCACTTCCAGTGCCTATGAAGTACTCAAGCAAGACTAGCACAGCCTCCATCAGCCACTAATGCCAGACCTTTCAAGAACCTATAGGCCCCTAGGAAACTCAGTGACTGCTAAAGAGTGACTACACTGTTGTTATTCTCCAGAGAGGTGTACAAAGGAAAATGCTCTAGAGTTCTCTTTGCAAAAGTTGAGCAGCTCCTTCCAACATTTAGGAAAGTGCCACAGCTCACCAAAGTCAGTGTACTCAGTCAAAATGTGCTTGTGAGTCTACAAACAAGCAGACCCACAAGGGCAAGAATAATCAGCAGAGAGCTTAAACTAGCATCTAAACTCCCTGATAGGTATATGCTTGAGAACTGCCCAGCACACATGTGCACAGAATAGAGAATCATGTAAATGTTTAAGCCATATGCCTCTAGAGAGGTATATGGGAATTATACACTTGTTGCCCACATCAGTAAGATACAAAAAATCTCTCTCAGAGAAGTTTATACAAGCAAACTATCTAGTCCACTTATCATGATAGACTTGAGCCTTGGCTATATGAAGATAGTTAAGAGTGGTAAAGGGATGTTTCCCCACCAACTCCTGAGTAGTAAGATCTGTGGCATACTTATAGACTATGTGATATAATAGCCACTCCAAAGAGGAGTGGACTTGTACAAATGCAAAGGTGCAAGAGAGATTATCCTCAAGCCACCTAGTGAGATAATGGTAGATAAGCAGAGCCTGAGCTTGTCCACTGCTGACAAAAAGGTCCACCACCCACCTAGCTGAGACTGGGTAATCAGTGAACAGAACAATATGATGAGTGTCCTTCTGCACACATGCAGCGAAGACACCTATCTGGATGGCATAAAGTTTTACATCCAGAGTGGTAACCCTACTAGCAGCCTAGTGAGACTATCTAACAGGCATACTGCCAGCCCAAACCCAGGCTGCAGAAACAGCCTGATATACCCTATCACAGCCTACTAATGTATTAGTAGCCACAACAATGCAGTCATCAAGCACCAGAGCCTGATCAAGCTTAGTATTTAAAATATATAGCATATTGACATCTTCTTTCTTAGAGTTGAACTCAGTGAGCTGTATCTAGTCCAAGAACTAGTCTATAAGCTGCCACCTAGGAAAAGCCTTTAGCACATCTGTGTCAAAGGTCTCTAAGATGACTGGAATACTCAGATACAAGAGAGTATCCATGACAGCAGACCTGACCTTCTCAACAAAGTAGCTAAGCTTAGTAAAATAGTACTGATGAGGATTGACACCAGAAAACTTATAAGTCCCAGAAACTGTCTGGTAAAGTGGGTAGGTGAAAGAGTTAGGATCCAGTATACTACTTGTACCTGTAACTTCTTAAGATGTAAATACATAGAGATGAGGCCTGCTAATGCCTCAACTCTGCCAGAAGAGGAGATGCAAAAAGCACCTGTAACCCAGATAGTAACTCTCTGCTGCATCTTGTTGAGAGAGATGAGATGGGCCTTATGCAGATGCAACCTATGATACCAAAGATGAAAGCTGTACATAGCAATAGAAACTATGCACAACCTGTAAAGTAGATACTTCTGCTTAGGAGAGAGATCTCTAAGTGAATTACCAAGCATCTCTATAACATGCACTATGAAGATAGCTTTAGTCAAGTAGTATTACATATATTTACAAAAGGTGAGCTGGTAGTTGAAGTAAAATTCCAAATACCTCCAAAAGGCTTTTGGGTAAAGTAGCAAATCACCCATGTAAGAGACATATCCCAGATCAGTGGAAGAATTGTTATTATTCTTATGGCAAGAGAAATAGAAGAGCTCAGATTTATTGTGCTCAAGCATAAGTCCAAATACTATGAAAAGCTCAAACACAAACCCATATGCCTACTTGAGGCAGACAAGATTATCAGCAAGCTTGGGCAATAAGGGTACCATTATCAACATAAGAAAGGATGTTACACTCAAGATGTGATACCCTCAGGTCAAACAGCTTCACAACAGGAGCCAACTAATTATGCTCCTCAACACTATTGGCAAACTCTATGAAAAAATGCTTGCTAAGTGTATGCAATTCAAAGCTGTCAAATTTCAAGCAATTTTTCCTTGCTAATTTAGTAGTATTATTTAGTACAGCACTAAAGACACTGGAGTCTACCTTATGTATATCATACATGCTGATTGTGCTAAAAAGCTATGTACTAGCATTCTTGCTTTTGATTTCTCACAGTTTTTCCCCTCTTTGAATCATTTAATGCTTCTTAGTATTTTAAAGAAATAAAGTTTCTTATCTGTAATTATCTATTTCTTTTCTGATTATTTAGTGAATTGTTCTACTAAATACCTTTACAATTTCTTTTCTTCTGAATTGTTCAATGCTGATATGGAAGTTGGACAAGGCTCTGCTCTCTCTCTTATCTTACCTGGGCTTTACTTAGCCTCTCTTCTTTTTCTAGCTAGTCATTACACTTCTGAACTTGTTTTCTTTCTCCTATTTGTTAACAATGGGACTATTGTCAGACAAGGTGATACTTGGCAAGAGTGCCATAACAAACTGACTGGGGCTTATTGGGTCCTAGTTGGTCTCATACAAGATTTTGGATTGCTTCTTGAGCATGAAAAATCTGAACTCTTCAACTTTTCTCATATCTGCAATAATGCCAATCTTTCTATCAATTTAGGCTTTGTGCCATTCACTCAATCTTCCCCCCTCCAACCCAAAGAACATTGGTGATACTTGGGTTTCTATTTTGATTGACAACTCAATTTCCATAAACACATTCAATACTGGTCCACTAAGGCCATCTCTTCTATCTGCACTATAAAACTTCTTGGAAATTCAATGCATGGACTCTTTCCTCACCAAAAGTGACTACTATATCACTCATGTATTGTCCCTCTTGCCACCTATGGATGCAAGCTCTGGTTCTTCAATAGCACTTGCAACATCAAGAAGCTCAAATTGCTATACCAAATGTAATACAATGCAGTGCTCTGGATTACTGGTGCTTTCTCTACCTCACCTTCAGGTAGCATTGAATCTCTTGCTGAACTCATTCCCATCCAGTTTTACCTTAAAAAATTAGTCAAATAAGTAAGTCTTCACTATGCCATACTTGATAAATCTCATCCTATCCACACTCTCTTGAGTGCTGAAAATGCTAAGAGAGCTCTACTTCATCTGAGATCTCTTGATCTTCTTTCTGAAACACAACACCTGTCTGTTGAAGGCCCTCTGGTTAATACAGACAATATCTTGAAAAATATTGATAAAGTTTTTTCTCCCTCTAATTCCTCTAATAAGCCTGGTTCTTATTTGTTAGACAATTTTGCTAATCAATTTTCTTTCTTTGATTATAATAGGTCAAATCCTAAAGAACTTGGTGCCCATATGCAAAAACTCAATGCTATGCTCCTTTTTGCCCACTCTTCTCCCAACACTGCTGTCATTATCACCAACAGTAGTATTCCTAATAATTATAATTACTAGGTATGCACTAGTTATCAAATTTGGTGCAATGGCCTCCTGTGCATTATCCTCTGGTCAATGCATAGCATTAGAAGCTGAACTCACTGCTCAATGATTTGGCCTATGCAAAGCTATATTCTTCTTACCTGAGGTCAATTTGATTATTCTCCTCACAGATTACCTCTATTCTTCACATTGCCTATTGGACCCATTTGTACATAAGGGCCAATTTCATTCACTCACTGCTGCTCATGCTCTACATCCATGGCTAGAATGGTCTAAGCTTAAATACATGTTGTTCTGGTATATTCCTTCCAAATCAGCTCTATGTAACTGTAACTGTGTATCTGAGAAGCCCAGCTCCTTGTGTTGCCTCCTATGCAAAGTCTATCTTATAGCAAAAACAAATCATCAATATGCCAGGTTGTGCCCTAACATCTCCATGTCATACAAGCATAAAGCCACTACTGACTCATGCCTTAAAAAATAGCAAAATAATTTTCTCAACAACACCCAATATCATGGGTAGTCTTTCCTCATGCTTCATAGTAAGCATTTCAAGGGAGGAGTTATACTCCCTCAATACCATTCTGGCAGCTCTTGGCTTAGAGAGCTCTGTAATTTCTACTGTTATGATCAGTGGAACTTTGTTCCCGTATACAGACGGTGACATCATTCTTGATCTGGACTCCTTTATTTATCCTTCTGATGATTCCATATTCGACCCTTACTTCCCAG
>KQ962414.1:103123-126482 GCA_001563735.1 Leucoagaricus sp. SymC.cos | reverse complement strand
TTGACTTATCTCCCCATGAACTTGTATTACGAGCCGCAGTTTGTGATTTAATTAGTATACCTTTATCCCTACACAACCAATTTCATTTCTGCCTCTTCACCGTCTCTCCATCTATTCCTTCCTATGTACATAGTCTTCACTTCCCACCTTTTTCTGCAA
Source organism: Leucoagaricus sp. SymC.cos (assembly GCA_001563735.1). NCBI lineage: Eukaryota > Fungi > Basidiomycota > Agaricomycetes > Agaricales > Agaricaceae > Leucoagaricus > Leucoagaricus sp. SymC.cos. The sequence continues at coordinate 126,323 of KQ962414.1, read as the reverse complement.
CTCTCCGTTCCCTTTCCAACCTTTTCTGCCTCATTTCATTTTTTTCTTCTATTCACCCTTTTCAATTTTTCACCAAGTCCACCTACTGCTTACTTCCAATTACTTTCGATTTCTACTTATTCACACCAAAGAATTCTCAAGAAAAAACACTAAAAATTTTATTCTTTACAACAGTATAGTCCATTGTCCAAATCATAGCAGTCCCAAGAAGATGCAGAAGAGAGCAGCCCCTGACACCCTAGTCCTCCTCCATTTTGTCACCTCCCTTCTCAGCCTCCTCCTCTTTGTCATCCTCTGCCATTTTCCTGCTTGAACTCCCTGCCAACTGCCCCATCTTCCACAACATATACTCATTCACTAGATCCAGGGTTCTCTTGAGGCAAAAATATGACTAGTCAGTGATTGTGACCAGGTTGTCAACAGTCCTGATAAGTGTCTTCATCATGCTCTCATTGATGTCAAGGAGCAGTTGATTTAGCAGTTTCATCATCAGCTGACATCTTTTCTTGTGCTTGTAGCATGGCCCACAGGATTTAGTCTTTTGGTTACTAGGAAACAGTCAGACATCAGTCTTTTTTTTTTTTTAAACTCAAAAATTTATATACTGGTGCATGATAGCAGTCTGGTTCCAAGCTCGTAAGCCTGGGCTAATATTACAGGGGAGGGCCAGAAACGACTGAGTAAGGTACAATACAAAAAAACGCCCAAACTGTCCACCGAGACTAGCGACCATCTAATGCCCCCCTCGAAATGGGGGCCTTGTCAATATTTCAGTTTCATCGGGAATGGCCAAGCGAGCGCCCACCCATGCACTCAACCACTGATGTCTTCTAGGGGATATCTGAAGTGCCCACCACCTTGGCAGCGGCACCCAGAGGGGATAATAAGTGGCAGCACTGTGAACTTGCACAGTGTGCCGCATGCAGGCATGGGGCTCCTGTGGGGATCAGGCCCTGGGAAGGCAGTGCAGAGGGGTTACCCCTGCAAGGACCTGGGATGTTGGCAGCCAGCCACACATGGACCCGCATACCAGGAAGAGGGGAAGGATGGAGGAGCAAACTCAACTCAATGCCCTGGAAAGAAGAAGACTCTAGCAGCTGGGGACACCAGAGCTGAGAAAGGACCAGTGGAAGACCAGCCCGAAGGGAGGAAAGTGAGTCAAGTGCAAACAAGTGCTCAACTAAAATAGCAGCTGCTTATTCAGCAGAACTGCAGGTTTGGAAATGGGGGGCCATGAGGGTGACTGGGGGACGTGCATGGCCCAAGCACAGTATAGATGTGCTCAGACCAGTGGAGAAGCCCAACCGACTGCCTAAGCAGCCAATGGGCAAGAGAGAGGAGGTGGAGGGAGCAGAAACTGCCCCACTCAATGCAAGAAAGAAGGTGGGGGAGTACAGCTGAAGTGTGCTCAACCCAGCACCAAAAGAGCAGGTGGATGTCATGGGCATCCCAGCTGTGGTAAGGAATGGACGTCGCAAACCCTAAAGCAATGAGAATAGTGGACTGCGAGTGACCCTAAGAGGGTGGCAAGACCACAAAAGAGGATGTGCCCCACCACCAGTAACAACTGGTGGTGGTGGTATGTGGGAAAGAAGGGTTGACTCAGACATCAGTCCATTTTCAGGCAAATCAGAAACACTTACCCTTTTGGCTTGGCAACCACACACTCCAGCCCGAGGTTGTGACATCTCTGGCACATCCTTCCACCACCCATCACTGGCCTAGATCATATTGTAATTGTCAGTCCCCTCTTATTATGTGGTTTCTTGATGACCATGGGTTCTTCCTCCTCATCTTCATCCTCATCCTTGTCCTCCTCCCATGCCCGCTTCTGACTTGATCCTTCTGATGCTGCCCATAAAGAGCCAGCCATCAACTCGTCTTGAGGCTGGGCCCAACCCTTACCTTTCTCCTTTGCCCTTGCCACTGCCTTTTCCTTCTCCTCCTCCAGCTGATGCCTTTCCACTGCTTCCTGCTTATGTTCCTCCTTCTTGCACTCTGCATGTTCCTTTGCCAATTGTTCTTCCTCCTTTATCCTTGCCAACTCTTCTTCCTCTCAATGCTCCTCCTCTTCTGCTCTCAGCCTCTCCTCCTCTACCTTTTTCATCACCTCCTCCCACAATCATCATGTCTCAGTGAGTTGCTGCCATTGTTCTGCTGCACCACTGGTGGGGGTCTGGGGTCACTGGGTTTGGGTAGGTGGAGGGCTAGACATGATAGTGAGAGATTAAGAATGAAAAAATTTGAAGTCCACCTTATAAATCTATGAGGGTGCATGATTTTCCCACATGATTGATTCCATTGGCCTTGAAGGCTCAGCCTTAAGGGGGGAATACTGTTACAACTTGTACATTTCTGGACAAACCCAACTAATACTGACTGTTTCCACATTATTCCATTTCTGTTCCTACTGTTTTATATCTCACCATTTCTTTGTATATTATTTGCTTCCAAATATTCCCACATGCTTCCACTTATCTCCCTTTTGATCCCATTCACCTTTTACCTCCATCGATTGTTAGTTACTATTTTCCTTTTACACCTTTTCCACTCAATACCAATGTTTCCACTTTATCCTTCATATTTCCTTTTATACCATGCCTGCTGTTTTATGATTTCATTCATATTTCACATGTCACCACCCATCTCTTTCCATATACTTGCACTTCATTATCTCTCTGTTGTCTCTATCACATGCCTGTTGCATCACGTAGTTTTCTGTTTATTCTACTTTCTTGTTTATCACTTTCCGACATTTTCCATAGGTATATAAGTAGTGGATTACTGTCATGTATTCTCCAGTCTGATAATTGACTTAGTTTGACATTTCTGATTATTCTGACTTTAAACTATTCATTCTTTAAGCTCCTCTGAGTCTTTTCTCTCTTACTCCTAAATTGGACCATCAGCAGTGGAATGGTGCAGCACATAAGCTGAAGCCAAGGTCCATTCCTGACTTATTCTGACTTCTCCAATCTCGCACCTCTGTCTCTGCCTCTGTCTCTGTGTTGATCCTTTCTGACCCTTTCTGACCCCTCTGCATCTATTCCCTCTCAATCCCATCTGGAACTTAACAGAAAGCTGGGATACTACATGTATCAGCATGATAAGACAGAACCTAAGAAAATCCATTATATTAAGTTTAACTCAATATTAATGGATGAGAGACAATGATGTTATTCTCAACCCAAGCATGAGCTATGTGGACTGAGAATGGCCTTAGAAGAAGAGACATATTTGTTATGAGGGTGTAGAAATTTGGTTGTAGAAACTGATGCTAAGTACTTATTAGGAATGTTGAACAATCCTGGTAAGATGCCTAATGCCACAATTAACCATTGGGTTGATTACATCAGAACAAGTTTCCAATTTACCTTGATACATAAGAAGGGAAAGATGTTTGGTCCCAATAGACTCTCAAGAAGGAAGTGGTATCCAGGAGATCCCATTGAGAGAAGATTCAATGATGGATCTGAAGATGATGGAGAAGATCTCAAAGTCATTAAGGAGAACCCTGATGATGAAGATCCCCTACCTCTTGAAACCTTCATTGATGAGATTGATAACTGAACAGGCTTTTTCCAAAGTGTATTAAAGGATATGCCTGAGTTCCAATTAGAGTTAGATACCATGACTCATTTATTTGAGTTAGAATGACAAGAACATCATCAAATTAGTAAGCATGCAGACTGTCCAAGCACTGTAAAGCAGTTCTTAGAAGATGTAGAAAAATTAGAAACCAATGTGTGAAGTCATCAGAGCCAACCCTTCTTTCCCACATACTTCCACCTTCACTCTGGGGTGCTTGTTCTTTGCAGTCTTGCTGCCCTCTGGATCACTTGCAGACTGCACTCTCTATCACTTTAGGGTTTGCGACATCCATTCCTTACTGCTGCTGGAACACTTGTGATGCCCACTGGCTCTCTTGGTGTCAAGTTGAGCTTTGCTCCTTCACTTTATTCTGCACCTTCCTTGTTGCTTCCAGGTTTGTGCTCTCATGGAGTTGGCTGCCAGCTGGTCCATAGATCCTGGCAGTCACTCTTTTATCTCTCCTCTCTGCTGGGGTGTGCTTTGTGCATCCTAGCACTTATTTTGGTGTTCAGTTGAGTTCACTCCTGCACCATCTTTTGGCATTGAGCTGGAGTACCTATAAGCCTCCCTCTGCTCCTTTTCTTATGGCCACCTTCTGCTTTGGCAGTTGGCTAGGGCCTCTCTGCTGGCTTGAGCACACCTGTGTGATGCTCGGGCCATGCACATCTTCCAGTCACATTAGTGACCCCTATTTTGCAGTTCAGCTGAATAAGCTGCCACTATTTCAGTTGAGTGCTCTTTTGCACTTGGCTTATTCCTCCTTCTTTCTAGGCCACATCCACCACTGCACCCCCTTACCTTGGTCCCAGCACTTCACTAGTGGCCTCTCTCAGTGTTGAGTTAAGTTTACTCCTTCACCTTCTTCTCTTCTCTCTGCAGAGTTGTAGCACTGCTCCTCTGCTCTTCTGCTGGTCATCATGGAAACCCCATGGTGGTTGCCTTTATTGGCACCAGCATATTCTGGGGGAGCCCCATGCCCCCTCACCATGCTGGCTGCATTGTGGCTGGTGACTGATTATCCCCCCATGCCTAGAGCATGCTATTTCCAAGGCACTGTCAGGTTGACCCCTTTGGACCATGTTTGTTAGATCTAGTACCTCTGTTCAGTCAGTGACTGGAGGGTGGGAAGTGTTGAAGTTGAGCTGCAATAGATGTGGTACTGGTTTAGCTATGGACTATATTACTTAGTTACAGTTTGATGGTATTTTGTATTTATCATAGTTCTCTGGGCTCTCCTGGGGCACAGACTGCTGTTGCACACTGTGTAATAAAATTTTGATCATAAAAAAACAAAAAAAAACAAAAACAAAAAAGAAGTCATCAGAGCAAAGAAGAGGGTGTATGATAATATGTCAGAAAATCCTGAAAACTGTTATATTGAATTATTTCAGTTCTAATGGATTATAACTAATTTTCAGAGTTCTAACACATTATAATGCCCTGGAGATGGAGTTTCAACTTGATTAGTCAGTAGAAATAACATCTTTCAAATATTTTCGAGTGGGTGCCCTCTGGGCATTATAACAGCATATAATGCTGTTGCTGACATATTTTAATGCATTATAATGCCCTAAGGTAGCTCAGGGTTGAGTGGGATATTATAATGCATTATAATGCATTATTTTGGTTTTCGGCTTTTCCTGACATATGATGGAGGTAGATAATCTTCTGACATTCTTGAGCAAGAAAAACATCTCAAGAAAATCAGAGAATGGTTAACTACTAATCCCAAGTCAACCAGCTATGAGAAGCTAGACCCTGAAAGGACAAAGTTTCTTTGAGCTGCATCTCACTTCTGGCTTGATGATGATGGAAAGATGTATAAGCATGGAGTAGCAGATATACAATCCCAACTAGTGATAGAATCTGAACACCACATGTCAATCATGAAAGAATGTCATGATAGATTAGGCCATAGAGGTATTTATATGACCACTCAAATGGTAAGCCATAGATTCTGGTGGCCTGGACTAGAGATTGACATAGCATGGTATGTTCAGACCTGTCATCTATGTCAGATTAGACAGAAGAAAGCACTTGAAATACCACCAGTAGTAATGCACACTCCATCATTATTCCAAGTCCTACATGTAGATACAGTACATATTTCACCACCATTGAGTGGGTGTAGTTATGTTGTGCATGGGAAGTGTGGTTTATCTTTATGGATGGAGGTGCATGCACTCAGAAAATAGAATGCATAAACTATAGGAGAATGGCTTTTCAAAGATATTGTGTGCAGATGGGGTTCACTCATTAAAATAGTTACAGACAACAGTGGACCATTCAAGAAAGCAGTAGCCTGGCTCAAAGAGAAGTACAGGATTAAAGGAGTAGCTATCTCCCTATATAACTCTCTTAAGCCAATGGCACAGTTGAATGACTCCACTGGGACCTTAGACAAATGTTATACAAGACCACAGGGAGAGACATCAAGAAATGGTTCTGGAACTTACATCATGTCATGTGGGCTGACAGAATTACAGTAAGAAAAGGTATGGGGTGTTCTCCATATTTTCTGGTAACAGGAGCTCATCCTATGATTCCCCTTGATGTTATTGAAGCTATCTGGCTAGTAAAATATCCAGATAGATTTATCTTAACAACTGAACTAGTTGGACTATGAGCACAAGCACTTGCTAAGCATGCTGCATATGTAGAAGAGATGTGCATGCACATTAGCACAGAGAAAATACAATGGACTATGTGTCTAGAAGAAAAAATAAACCATAAGATAATGTCTAATAAAGTAAAACCAGGAGACCTTGTCTTGGTCAAAAATTCATCTATTGAGAAGTCTGCAGATCAAAAAATGAAACCTAGGTACCTTGGACCAATGGTAGTCATACAATGGTATCAAGGGGAAGCTTTCCTATTAGCAGAACTTGATGGATCAATTTGGATCAATAAGATTGCAGCCTTCAGAGTAGTGCCATATCTGGTGCATGCCCACATTAAATTTAGCACATGTGTTCAGGAAGCATTAGACACAACATCTGAGTGGTTAGAAAGATAGCACAACACAGATGAGAGCTTACCTGGAGACTCAATCAAAGACTTAGAAGAAATTCACATAGTTGAGGCATCAAAGGAGTCAAATTAAACACAAATGCTACACAAACTAAGTAGTGTAAGAAAACTATCTATACCCTTTGCACTTGACTAAGAATGAATAATAATGAGAGTACAAAGCTAGTTGAGAAGTTTAGGATCATAGATGTGGGTGATATAGTCATGAATAGCTGCAGCAGTGCAATAACAATGGACATGGAGCTCTATATTGTGACTGGCCTCTACTAAGTGAATAGTAGCAGTGGCATAGATGAACTGAAGGACCTCATGAGGCAAAGAATGCAGAATGGAGTCCTGCACCTCCAATGCCTTTGCATAAAGTCTACCAGTAGGAGCCTGAATTTGCTTGGCTAATATTCAGACTATCAGAATAAAAAACAGCCAGATGCAATTTAGAGGCACATACCATCTTCTCCCAGCATCCTAGTAAATGTGGTAGCCTTAGGAGGAGTAGTAGACAACTGCACAGTGAGTTGGTAAGCCTTACTCAAAATGTCCATGTTAGGGACACAGACATAAGGGATACCTACAGTGCTAGTATGTGCTCCAGCTTGTAAGACCTATGAGAAGCAGATCAGTCAGAGAACATCCTTGCAATGTCAAATTTAGTGAACCCACATCATTCAGAGAGGGCTTGCTATAATAATAAAATAAAAGGGGAGGTACCTGAGAAGACCCCTCTGTATTATCATGCTCAGCAGGAGAGGGAGTGTCAGAGTTGTTGGTGACAGTCTGGAGTTGAGGAGCTCCCTTATCATCAACTTGCATTGTCTGTGTGTGATAGAAATAAGAATGAAATTAGAGAAATAATCAATTCTAGGACTTACTAGGACTTACCATTTGAGATGAGACAGCATGCTCAGTAGACTTCCCATTATGAGGTATGATGATCTGAACTTCAACTTCAGAGTCAGAGCTCTCCACAGTCTCAGGAGATACTACAGCTTTGGCACAACAACACTGGGGAGGGACAAGGTGTCAGTCAGGAATATAATAAAACAAGAAAATAGAAAAAGAATGTTACCTTCTTTGCAGGAGGAGCTGCAGATTTAGTAGAAGATTGATCCTGGTCACCAACAGCATTGTTATTACCCTTGGCCTTGACATGACCATGTTGCACAATGATTTGATGAAGTTGAGTGTAGATCAGAGGCATGATATAGTCCTTGTCTGCCTCATTCTGAAAAAACTCAAAGGTCTTGTGCACATGCATGACTAACTTGAGATGTTCAGGTTTGTCAAACACAGCAGCATCAGAGGTCAAACAGGTAAGGAAGGTCTCCTAAAAATAATATAAAGATGTAGTAGGGTTAGAGATAACTTTACAATGCAGAGAATAAAAAATACATATGGCTGGCTCTATGACAGCTTTGAGTGCCTTCAGAACAGAAGCAACATTTGACTCCTTGTGGCTAAGGTGCCCCAGACAATGATGAAAAGTGCTAACAGCATCATTGAGAGTGGTGTAAGCCTGAGCAGTACTGTTGGTCATAGTGTGAGAAATAATAGAAGTAGAGATAGAGGAATCTAATTTGAGAGATTGCTGGAGACATTTATGAAACTGGTGAGGATAAGCAGACATAACATAGTTTATATATCCTTGACCTCAGCTAGACATGCTGCATGACTGTTCAGGATGTATATCTAAGCCTTACTCAGAAAGAAAAACAAGTTTGCACAACCTCAGGGACTAGACAGTAGTAATATACACATGAGCAAGAATTTAATTCAGGAAAGGAAAAGAACAAATCTTTATTTGAAAAATACAGCAGAGAGAGCTCTAGCTAGCACAGTTTCAAAAGAAAAATTTGCAAGTTTTTCCTACTGAGTTAGAACAGAAAAATGGCACTGTCACTAAAACTTGCACCATAGGCAAGTGATCTTTAGTGAGGGGGAGAGTATATCTGAAATTATGGGAAAACTAAGGGAAATATCTCCAAAAAGTAAAAGTGGGACACTTTAGCTCACACCATTATTTTTTGTGAAATTACTACTCCACTCTTTAGAGCATGAAGTATACAGTATTACAGCTTAAGGTCACTCAATGCATCACTCAGAGTTATACCAAGATGACATTAGTAATATTTAGAAGAACTACAAAGACAGGATGAGGCTACACATGTTAGAAAAACAAAAACTACAGAAATATGACCCCTCTCTCATTTAGAGGGCTAACTGTGTGTACCTAGACATCCAAGAAGAGAAAAGTAAATGAAAATACAACAGAATGTCCAATAAAAGTCAATGAGACTAGAAGAATAAGAATAATAAAGTCAGAATATAAAAATCAATGATAAGACAGAAAGACTTACTATGAGTGCTCAGCTGTTCTGCTTCTTCTTCCTGCCAGTAGAGCCATGCAGCCTGATTGGGTTTGTTGCATTAATGGGTGGAGCTGAAGGAGGAACATTGACAACAGTAGAAGGGATGTTGATTGTGAGAGGAGGGCCTTCAGGGATGGCCTGAGTACTAGACATATGACAACAGTTAGATTGATGAGATGATTGATGAGAAGGACAAGTGGAGGGTCCAGGAGAAGGCACATGTGAAGCAACAGCAGCACTGTGAGAAGAGGCACCAGTCTTTCTGGGAGTAGTAGGAGTGGATGCCTCAAGGTCCTTCAGAATGTTTGCAATGGATGCTCCAGCAGCCTTCTTGTGAGCTGGCCATGTCTCAGGGGCAGGGAGGTTGGGCCAATCTTCTTCAGGAAGCCCCTGCAGTTGCTTGATGATGTAAAGAACATGCCCAATCAACTCAAAGGGGTGCATGGAGCTGTCAGCTATTCTATTGGTGTAATGTTTGAGAAGGTCTTCACAGGTATTGAAAACCTGGTTAACATTGTCCATCATTATTGCAAGTCCAGACCATTGCCAGTAAGAAGGGTCTGTCCTGTGGTATGTCTTGGCACAAAGGAGGTCCTGTATGAACTCAACCATTTGGCCTAGAAAGCTAGCAATGGTGAGGTTGTAGGATGTTTGAGCAGCAACAACCTGTGACCAAGTGATAGAAGCTTGTCAAAGGTGCATGCTCATATCTGTAGAAAAAGAAAAGAAGAGAAATATCAGCTCAAAACAGATAGAAAATAGAAGAATTACTTACAAGTACCACTGGAGACAGAGGCTATGTGAATCAGTTCAGTGAGAGACTGTTGCACAAAGGGGTGAACAGGATGGTTGCAGAACAGAGTCTTTCCTGAGGTGCACTGATTGCATTTGACTAGCTTAGCTAGGTTCTCCAGTTCCAAGGCAACCCCTCCAGGAGACAGAGTCTGGATAAGCTGACTGGGAGCTGCTCCCAGATGGCACTCCTTGAAGCCACAAAGGCAATTCAGGCATTCAAGGGTTACAGAGATGTTGTTCTAGGCAAAGTCAAAGAAAAATAAAATATCAGAGAAGAACAGTATATATATCTGGAGCAGGTAGTGTAAATATCTCTTTAGCAGCAGAGAAGAGTGCACCCTGAGCTAGAGATACAGCAGTGCCAACTTTGGCAGCCTGAGAGTCTGACAAAGAGGCAAGTAAGGATATGAAAATGCAATAACAAAAACCCATCATTAAATTAGACCATCAGCAGTGGAATGGCGCAGCACATAAGCTGAAGCCAAGGTCCATTCCTGACTCTTTCCGATCTCGCGTCTCTGTCTCTGTCTCTGTCTCTGCGTTGATCGTCTCTGACCCTTTCCAACCCTTCTGCGTCTATTCCATCTCATTCATGTCTGGAACTTAACACCTCAGCTCAGCTGAATATGGCAGCCTACACCCAAAATAAGCCCTTCCTACACCCAGGGGTGGACAAAGCACAGGTAGATTCCTTCACCCCCATCCCAACATCATGTGGGATATGAGTGCTAAGGAGCAACTAGCACAGCCCCCATCAGCTGCCAATGCCAGATCTCCCAAGACCCCAAAAGGCCCCAGGAAACCCAGTGACCACCAAAGAGTGGCTGTGCTGTTCTTATCCTCTGGGGAGGTGTGCAAAGGAGAATGCCCTCAGGTTTCCTTTGCAAAATTCTAGCAGCTCCTCCCAAAGCTTTGGGAAGCACCAAGGAAGGCCAAAGTCAGTACATTCAGTCAGGATGTGCTCATGGGTCTGCAAACCAGCAACCCTGCAAGGGCAAGAATGATCCTCAGAGAGCTTAAACTGGCATCTAAACTCCCCAATAGGTGCATGATTCAGAACCACCTGACACACTCTGGTGCAGGTGGGTGAATCATGCAGATGTCTAAGCCAAGTACCCCCAGTGAGGTATGTAGATGTCAAGTGTTTACCCCTCACATCAGTGAGGTGTAGGAAATCTCTCCCAGAGGAGCTTGATGAAGTGAACTGCCAAGTCCACTCATCATGACAGGCCTGAGCCTCAGCCATACAAAGATAATTGAGAGTAGTGAAAGGATGTGCCCTCACCAACTCCTGAGCAGCAGGGTCCATGACATACTGATGGACCATGTAATGCAGCGGCCACTCCAGAGATGAGCAGACCTGTACAAAAGCAAAAGTATGAGAGGGGTCAGCCTCAAGCCACCTAGCAAGACAATAGCAGATAAGCAGAGCCTAAGCCTGCCTGCTACTGACTGAGGGATCCACAGCCTGCCTGGCTGATGCCAGGTGATCTGTGAATAAGACAATATGACAAGCATCCTCCTATGCACATGCAGTAAAGACACCCATCTGAATAGCATGAAGCTTGGCATCAGGAGCCATAACTCTGCCAGTAGCCTGATAAGACTGCCTAACAGACATCCCACCAGCCCAAACCTAGGCAGCCAAAACTGCCTGATAAGCCCTGTCATGACTGACAGAAGCATCTGTGGCCATGACAACACAGTCCTTAAGTGCCAGAGCCCAGTTGAGCTCTGCATTCAAAATATGCAGGATGTTGATATCCTCTTCATGAGGAAAGAACTCAGTGACCTGTATCCGATCTGAGAACTGGTCCAAAAGATGCCTCCCTGGCCTGGCCTCTGGTGCATCTGCATCAAAGGCCTCTAGAGTGACAGGTATGCTGAGATATGACAAAGTATCCATGACAGCAGACTGAACCTTCTCAAGAGAGTGGTCCAGCCAAGTAAAATGGTATCGATGAGGGTCGACACCAGGGAATTCATGAGTCCCCAGAAACTGCCTGGAGGAGTGGGTAGGTGAGAGGGTGAGGACACAGTATGCTGTCTGTGACCTCAACTTTCTGAGATGTAAATGCATGGGGATGAGGCCCACAAGTGCCTCAACTCCACCCAATGGGGAGGTGTGGAAGGCACCAGTAATCCAGATAGCAGCCTGATGCTGCATCTTGTTAAGTGCAGTGAGATGGGCCTTATGAGGATGAAGCCCATAACACTAAAGACAGAAGCCATATGTGGCAATAGGCACCACACATGATCTGTAAAGCAAGTGCTTCTGCTTGGGGGAAAGACCTCTAAGTGAGTTACTGAGCATCCCCATAGTGCATACTGTGGAAATAGCCTTAGTTGAGTAATACCTCACATGCTCATAAAATGTGAGCTGACAGTCGAAATAAAAACCCAAATACCTCCAGAAGGTCTTTAGGCACAAAGATAAGTCCCCAGTAAATGGGGCATACCCCAAATCAATGGGAGGATCATCGTCATTCTTACAGCAAGAGAAATGGAAGAGCTCAGACTTGTTATGCTCCAGCACAAGCCTGAACACCATGAAAAGTTCATAAACAAACCCATACACCTGCCTGAGGTGAATGAGATTATTGGCCAGCTCATGAGCTTGGGCAACGAGAGTCCCATCATCAACATAAGAGAGGATATCACACTCAAGATGTGATGCCCTCAAGTCATACAGCTTAATTACTGGAGCAAGATACAATGCAGACAGGACAGGGGAAAGGGCAGAACTCTGACCAACACCCACATCAGCAGGATAATATTCAGAGGAGGATGAGTTCCAAAGGTACTTTGTCCTCCTTCCAACAAGATAAGAGGCAAAGAAATGCCACATGTTCATGGAGAAGCCCTGTCTGGAGAGAATAGCCATGAGCATGTCATAGTTCAGAGATGGAAAGAACTGAGCGATGTCAAATGCAACCATGCTTGTCTTGAGTCTCCTAGCCCAGCCAGCCTTAACCAGGTGAGTGAGGAATAAACCAGCATCCTCGGTTGACCACTGCTGAATACCACCTAGCTGATTAGAATGAAAGACACCATATTTGACACTGTCAAACTGAAGACATGCAGAGAGCATCTTCTCAATAAGCTTCCCAATTGTATTAAGCAACACAATGGGCCTAAACAATTTGGGCATCAAGTAGGAGGGTTTACCAGGCTTAGGGATAACCACAGAGACAGACTCCTTAAAATAAGATGGCCAACACCCAACCTCAAGGCAAGCATTAGCCAGTTTCAGGAAGTTCTCCAGAACAACATCATCCGAGAGGACCTCCTTCAAATGGACCCACATAACGTGGTCCAGGCTGGGGGAAGAATGCAAGAAACATGCAGATAGTGCCTCTCTCACCTCCAATCCTGAAAAGGGAACCCAGTCCCACTTCTGCAGTGGGGCCAGCTCTTCCAAAACATCTGGATCCCAAGGCTGCCCTGAGGCAGCATTGTATGTCTTGTCAAGCACCCTCCAAAGGACACCTATATCATGACATGACTCCCCCTGATGCGAGATGGCCTCACACAGTGGGAGTTGATGAGGTTTGACCCAGGACATAAGGTCCCAGGGCCACCTATTCTCAGTAGCAATCTCCTTGATGCATGCATCAAAGAACTGGCGCTTAGCTAGGTGGGATGCCTTATGGAACAACTTCCAGTGAGTGGGATCCTTAGACTCCCAGTATCTGGCAATAGTGCATGCACACTCCTCATTCCACCAGGACTTAGAGCAGGCAGTGACAATGACCTCCTTAGCATGAGAATTCCATGTGGAGGAAAAGACCTCAGCAACCACCACCACAGCCGCCTTGATCTGATTGGGAGAAGAAAGGTCCTCAACATTGAGGGCCCAAAGACCAGTGGTGAGATCAACAAGGAATCCAGATTCCTCTGGAGATTCCTTCAGGATCACCATGTGAGAGATCCTAATCTCAGATTCAGAGATAGGAACAAGAGTGGAGATAGGGACATGGTCCAAAGGTCCATGATGATCGAGATCCAATCTAGGAAGATTGGACTGCACAGACAAAGGGCCCATGAAGACAAGATCGATCACAGAGCTGGCCAGGTCAGGGTTATGGGGAATATGAGTTAACCCTGGATTAGAAAGACCTTGAGGCTTGACATGCTTGTTGGAACCCTCCTCACATGCAGATTTAGCAGGAGGTTCCTCAGCAGACAGTGAGAGTTGATGTTTACATGAGCCTGGCATATCAAATATAGTGATATTGATGTTGGAGTCAGGTGAGGGTGCATATTCAAAGTCAGCTGGATTGTCATGAATTAGTGCAGCCTGATGGCCTTTTCTCTTTGAGGTGGTAGCCATAGGAGTTGATTCAAATGGCTGTACATGGCCAGGGAGAGCATGATTGGTCTCTGTCAAGGTAGGAACATACCCAATATCAGAAACATAATCAGAAAAGAATATAGAACAAATGTACATACTTAGATCATACATAGTAGAAAATGGAAGTTCTAGAGGAGAAGGTATATCTCTTGGAATGAATGGAGCACCTCCAACAGGAGATAGATTCTGAGTCATCAACAGTGTGCACCCACTTGTATGCAGCTGGTCAGATGAGATTGATTGCTAAAGGAGTGTTGCACTAGGCAGGTTTCAGACAGAAAATGCTGGTGAGATGCCAGACAACAGCAAAGGCTGTCCACTTTATAGCATGCATAGCAGTACATCTAATGAGAGTAATGATGGAGAGAAGGCCAGCAATGTTGGAAGGCCTAAGAATGTCAGAACAATAAAATTAAGAAAAGAAATAAGATAGAAAAATAAAACCCACTTGGCATAATGCTAGCCCATGGTGAACCAGCAGGAGATGTTGGTTGTAAAAAAGCCATCTGCCTCTGCAGGTCTTGTATTAGGATGTTCAGATGCATTTGCTCAAGGAGATTGGGGTCAGAAGCATGTAGGAGTGCAAGTAGCTTTACATCAGTGGAAGATTGAGATGTAAGGGGGAGGCTGGAAACAATCTATGTGGTGAGAACAGTTAAGACAAAGTTGGGAACTATCAGAGAGCTGCCAGAAGGGCCTTATTTTATAGAACAAAAGGTGGCTATGCTTGCACAGCTTCTGACTGACCTGTATAGATGCTTCTCAATGAAAATGGAAGTCTATCTTCATTTAGTGCAAGCTGATTCCCAAGCATAGCTTTCTTAGTAGCAGAAATCAGCAATCAGAAGGACAAACTTTGATACTGTGAGAATAATTTACACTTAAACTACTACAACAGAACAGCATGAGAACTCATGTTGGGATGACAAGAAGTTCAGAAGCAGACTATGAGAAGTTAGAATAATAATTAAAGTTTAAGAAGTTGATCCCATCACTTTTTAAAGAAGTCCAGCATCTAAGAAAGTTAGAAACCAGTCCAGATTGATCAGATAAGAGATAAGCTGCCAAAATTAAACTTTGGGCATGAGGTGCCATGAGGTAAAAGAACTACTTGCCTTGTTGGTGATCCTCCAAGCACAAGGTAGCCAAGTGATACCTTAAGGCACAGGTTTAATTGATCCATACAGGAGGTCCTGTGTGCAGACAAATGTTCAGAGCAGAAGAAGAGATCAAAGGCAAAATCTAAAAAGGGAATTATGACTCATCTACAAACAAGAAGCTTCTACAGACAGAGCAATCAATGACATCACCCAGCAGAAGGAAACAGAGGGTCAATAGCCACACAATGATTGCCAAATGTCATAGCAGAGAGACTGAGGACAGTCATTTATAGTAAGAGAGAGATGTTAAGATGAATATTCAATTAATCTTAAAAGACGTAATTACAGTATAAGATAACACTGTACACTGAGTAATAGTAACATTCAATGATTCCTCTAAGTAATACAGACCACATAACACCAGTGCATGCACTTTGCAAAGCAAGCATATCTCTTAGGAGTTGGCACATGCAGTGTTAACAATTTTGAGAACACATATACAATAAAACTAAATGTCTATCTTGAACTCACAATCACAGGTAGTGGCAGCTATAAAATAGCATCAATACTTAGCAGCAGCAGTCAGGATGTGAATCCTATGACCAGGCATGAGTCCTGGGCCTCTAACTTGGGCTAACAATCTGGTCTCTATATGATTGTAAGAAGTTCCTTACTATGTGCATGCATGCATGCTCTGATATAGAATGATCTGACAGACCCAGAATGATATGTTGTTTTTGATTGCTGAGCTTTGCAAAGCATATCTTGACAAATCCAGAATTAGTAGAGTTCTCTAGATGACTCACTAGATCTACTAGAATCAAATTTAGCTCTTGCAGCAAGCTAATCATAGAACAAATACAGAACTATTTCACATGAGTGCATGCTCCTGTTTTTCCATCATATTCTGATTGGACAGTTCTTAAAATAACACTCATTTAATGTTTCACATCATATTAGAATGTTGTCATAACTTTATATTTGTTTTAACTCACTTTAAATATATAAACCACCTCTTAGGATGTATGTCTAGAAAGAAACCTACTTGCTACAGCTGCACTCTGATGATTGTGTATAAAGCAATCATCTAAAGTGTGTGCTTAAAAGTAATTTCAAGTTTCTTCAGTCAGAGCATCAGTAGTAGAGAAATATAAGCCAGAACTATATTATATAAATGTCAGATTCAATAAGTTGAGAACTACAAGCCCAATTATAAAGATTGGCCCCTTCTGTATTGCAGCTACCAATTAGCTTTGAAGATATCATGCAGTTGGAGTCAGTGTACTTGAGGTGTTTTAGTGTAATCTGTAGTGTTGAGTGTAGCTCCTCAGACATTCTTGTTGTATTAACTTGAGTTCTTTGGTATTTATAGTGGTTGTGGTAGCTCCATAACTCAAGTCTTGAAGTTAAAAATGATTAGTGTCTTGTGCTGCAAGCTCTCTATTACAAATGCTCTCCTGACTTGTCTAAGTCATCCCCAACCCTCTAATAACTTCACCTATCCTTTTTATCTGTGTTTTCTCTTTGAATATCCTCTCTATTGATTTATCTCCCCATGAACTTGCATTACAAGCTGCAGTTTGTGATTTAATTAATATACCTTTATCTCTACACCACCAATTACATTTCTGCCTCTTCAATGAAGTGTAGCAGTGATCCATTCTATGAAGTCCTGAGCATCTGCTCCTCAGTGTCCTCCTACACACAGTTCAATAGCATTTCCTTCCAAGTCTGCAAGTATAGTGGCAAGGCTATGAGTGGAATCAGTGAAGAGCTTCAGTTGCTCTTTCAGGACAGCAAGAGAGTTGATGGCATAGGTTAGGTTGTTACAGTATACAGATATAGGAGGTCTCACAAGACTTGATTGCATGGCCCTACCATCTCTAAATCCACATGCCCTACTTTAGATATAGCAGTCTTCTCAGTAGATCTAAATGCTAGGGGCAGAAACTTGGCTGAGGAGTATTTGGCTGCTTGGAGTGTAGTGGGTAAAGAGGCTTCAGGTTTCCTTGAGATTGAGGAGGGAGCAGGTACAGTTGGGTAGGGCATTGGGATGGATGACATTACAGTCAACAGAGTGATCACATTCAGTGGTGATGATAGCAGCAGTGATAATAATGACGAGAGTGACAGCTGCAGATGCAAAGATAGTGATATAAACTTTAGGAGGAGTGACTAGGACTGGAGTGTTCACCAGGTTGTGTTGACTTAGTCTGTGGTTTGTTCTGGCTTTTATTAAATTTTTGTTTTTCACTCCCCTCTTCAGTCAGGTTCACTCTGAGAACCTGCTGTGGTATTCTTGGATTGTCTCCTTTGTGTTTGACAAATGTGACTTCAGTAACCATTGATCTTCTTCATCACTGTACCCTTTCCAATGTACCAGGTACTGGATACCTCTATTCTGTTTTTGGTGACCTCAAATTTCCTCTACTTCCCACTCCTCCTCAACATTCATTAGATCTGGTAGTGGAGGCACAGGCTTCCTCTGGACCTCAAACTTGGGGTTTCTTGCTGGTGATAGGAGTGATTCATTAAAGACATCATGAATGACCCACTGAGGTGGCAGTTTGAGATGATATGCACCATTTCCAACTATCTCCATGATGGAGAAAGGACCATATCTCCAATAATCTAGCTTCTTGCTTGGGCAATTTGTTGTGATGTTGGAAGCTTCCAACCATACACTATCCCTGACTTGGTAATAGTGGGCTCTTTTTCTTTTTCTGTCATATGTGACCACCATGCTCTTCCAGTTTTGTTCCATGCTTTCTGCTTCTGTCTCTTGTGCCTTCATCAATTCTGCTACAAACTTCTCTACCACAGGTGCTGGTGAAGATGCTGATGTGATCCCTTTCCATAGATGTCTTCCATAGTCCAGAAAAAATAGAGAGTGGTATGTTGCCAGATATTGCTTGTTGTTGTAATAGAATTCTGCCACTGCAAGCCATAACATCCTATGGAAAGCCAGAGGGAGTTGCTCAAAGTGGAAAACAAATCAGGATGTTAGCTTACAGCTGACTCCACAATGCTGTTCAGGCCCCTTGCCACTTCTGCTTGAGTAGATAAGATAAAAGAAATATATATCATGAGCTGGAGAGGACAGCTCTAAGAATCTGCTATTTTGAGTAATTTGGAATGACATTGATTTTTGCACCTTTGCATGCCAACTAAGCCAACTGGTGCAGTGATAGTGGTGCTTGCCCAACAAGTTATCACACATGCTGTTGACTTAGAGCATCTGTGGTAGCTACTTAGGAAATAGATATACATTTATGACATCAGTACTCAGTATTCAGTATCTTTGAGTTATAGGCATTATACTGAAGTTATCAGTACCAATACAATTGATTGATACAAAATGTAGTCTTGACAACATACATATGGTACAAGTAATGTGATATGCAATGTCTGTTGGCATACATTTGTTGTGTTCAGAGGTGAATCTATATATGGTATGTTTATTTCCAGATTAGCAAAACACTAGAGGCCAACAAGCAAATTTCAAAGCACATTTGCTGTAGCAACTCTAAAAGGCATAGATAAACCTACTTGTATGATGCTTGAGCACCACTCTTTGGATAGAGACCTTTTGAAGTCAGCCTGGGGTTGTAAATATAACCAGATAATACCTTTTCAAGCTACTGAGCAGTTGTAGACATAACAAGTCAGCTGTACCTACTACCCTACCTTAGCTTTCTCCTCATAGTGTTCTGTGGCAACAATGACAAACCCTTGTTTATATGTGTGTACTCCAATCAAACAAATTAGGTATGCTACTCTTGTCCTTCTCAGGCCTCCACTCTCTCACTATCCAACATTGGATGTAAAGCTACATCAATTAGATATAATTCATGTTAGATCTTGCAATGGGTGTTCAGAGTCCCTGATATTGCTGAAGGTGGCCATCATAGCAACTTCCATATTTTTGATGTCACTTTCCTTTTGTGTGATACAGACAATCCAAGTTTGGTAACATATTTATAGTAACTTGCTCTGGCTTTCCATAATGTCCAATTATTCTGTTTATAGGACACATATTTCTGTAAGAAGTTCTCAACTTCTTGATTGATCTGTTCTGTCTATCCATCAGTCTATGGGTGATAAGCAGTTAATAGGGCCTGTTTGATCCTAAGAGCTTTACATAGACCTTTCATAAACTTTGATGCAAACTGTGGTTCTTGATCACTGATGATCTATCCCTTCTTTCCCACACACCACCACCATCTTTGGATTCTGGTTGTGTTCTAGCTACTTGTTATGATAGATAATACTTGTTTTATATGCAACTTGGCTAATTGTCCTTGGGATGAGGACATCCAGAAGTCAGAAGCTGAGATGTTGAGCCTGATGCCTTCCCAGGAAAGTAACACTGAGATGGCAGGCTCTTCTACTTCTTGTGCTTCAGTCCTCCCTGCTGGGCCTCCTGAACCCATTATGCCTGTCCCTCATAAGAGCAAAGGTAAGAAGAAATGCAGCTCTGCCACTGCTGAGCTCTCTCCTCTCCAGCCTCACCTAGTGCTATCTGCATCATGCCTGACTACTCTTGCCCCTCCCACTATTGGCCTCTCTCCTGAGGCAAGTGTCTTTGCTCCTTGCCCTACTTCTCTTCCCCTGAGCTGCATCTCTTATCTTGATTGGAGCTCTCCTTCTCCCCACCCCTCTGCTGATTTAGTAGAGAGTGTGTCTCATCTCAACAATTTACTCATGGCCTTGGCTGGCAATCCTTGGTCTGACAAGCATAATCATATGTATCTTGCACATGCCCTGTCAGTGACAGTGGGGCATATATTTGCCTTGCAGTGGCATACTCTGCTATTTGACAACTCTCCCAATGCATCTACCCTGGCTTTGGCCTTGTGTGACATACTATCTTATGACACTCTGCAACATCCTCCCCCAATCCATGGTTTAGCTGATTCAGCTGGCCCTGCCCCCTCTGGCCCTACATATGGCCCTCTATCTGAGGCCACTGCCTATTCCCCTCCAGCTTCTAAACTGGCTCTCCCTCCTAGGCCTGCTTGGTCTGCCAAGTATTCTCCTCCTCCCTCCAGTGCCAAGTATAGCTATGCTGACACTGTTCATGACATCACATCTTTGGTCAATTTGGCCAAGACTGTCCCCTCCCTCCTCTCTGATCATATTATTGCAATATATTAGACATCTGTCCTCCTGGCACTTCCCAAGTGTAAGATCAAGTTAACTATCCTCAGTCCCTCTTGTTGCCAGATGCTGGTCAAGATTGACCTGCTTTCTTCCTCCTCTTAATTCCCAGCCCTTGTTAGTGCTGCCAACTGCACCCTTAGCAAGAGCAACCTTTGGGTTGACTCTTGTCATTTTGCTTATAGAGGGATCTCTCTCCTCATATCTTGTGTTGCCTCTTAGAGTGAAATTGACCTGGTGAAGGTAGGTGTCCAGCACCTCCTCTCTCTTGCTGAGGATGGGGTTAAGGCTGCCCTTCCATGCTTGCAATCTTATCTAAAGATCGTCAATGTTTCTTTTTTCAAGGCCAATGGCCAGCAGGTCACTGCCTCTAATATATGGGCAGTTATGGGAAAGTCCCACATGGCTAGCTCTTTTACTCTTGTGAATAGCCCTAGGGTTATGTGCAACTCCTGATGCACTGATTCTGCCACTATGTAGTTTAACATTCTTGACTCCCAGTCAGGTGCTACTGCTAAGCACCTGATTGGTTCCTCTTTCCAATTTGGCCCAGCTTTATGCTTTGTGTGTACAGCCCACTCTCATTCTGGTGTCTCTCTGTGTCAGTGTTGCAGGTGCTGGGGACACTCCACCCATGCCTGTCAATCTCAGGCTCTCCAATGCCCCCAGTATGCTGGTCCTCATACTGAGGCTGGTCACTGTGATCATGCTTCCTGCTGCAACCCCTCTGCCAAGCCACCCAAGGAACTGACTCCTACAGGAGCCTCATGCCCACATGTCACATGCTGTGTAAACTATTCTGGGGAGCACAATGCTAGTGACCAATGATGCTCTTTCTGGCATCACTGTTTTGACTGGGGGTGGTTGGCTGAGAAGTCAGCCCCTTCAGACACTTAGGAGGCATTCTAGAAGATTTTCCAGAAGACAGCAGAGGCTGAGCATAAGAGTAGGCATGCACTTGGCCATTGCTGCTGAAACTGAAATATTGACCAGGCCCTTATTTCAGATTGTGGAGAGGGGCATTTGATCAGGCTGATTGTGATGGATATTTGGACTCTCTAGCTGTTTTGTATTCTATGTAGTCTCTTTTGGCCTCTAGCATATGCTTGTACAGTAGCCTGGACTACTAACCCAGGGACAGACTGCTATTGTGCACTGTCTTATAAATTTTTGATTTTTTTTTTTTTTTTTTAAAAAAAGATCACTAATGATCTTCAGCAAACCATGTAGTTTCCAGATCTGGTCCTGATATAGAGTGGTGAGCTGTCCTGCTGTCAACAATGTGGTGGTGGGGATTACATGTATCATCTTGGTGAAACAATTGACAATTACAAGAATAGCATCATGTCTGTCAGAGAGAGGTAGTGGGCCAATAAGATCTACTGAAATCTCCTCCCAGAGATATGTTGGAACTGGTAGGAGATTTCCTGGGGACTCATGAATTCCCTGGTGTTGACCCTCATCGATACCATTTTACCCAGCTGGGCCACTCTCTTGAGAAGGTTTGGTCTGCTGTCATGGATACTTTGTCATATCTCAGTATATCTGTCACTCTGGAGGCCTTTGATGTGGATACACTAGAGGCTAGGCCAGGGAGGTGCCTTTTGGACTGGTTCTCAAATCAGATACAGGTCACTGAGTTCTCCCCTCATGAGGAGGATATCAACGTCCTGCATATTTTGAACACGGAGCTCAACTGGGCTCTGGTGCTCGAGGACTGCATTGTTGTGGCCACGGATGCTTCTGTCAGTCATGACAGGGCTTATCAGGTGGTTTTGGCTGCCTGGGTTTGGGATAGCAGAGTGCCTATTAGGCAGTCTTATCAGGCCACTGGCAGAGTTATGGCTTCTGATGCCGAGCTTCATGCCATTTGGATGGGTGTCTTTGCTGCATATGCATGGGAGGATGCTCGTCATGTTGTCTTATTCATGGATCACCTGGCATCAGCTAGGTAGGCTGTGGATCCTTTAGTCAGTAGCAGGCAGGCTCAGGCTCTGCTTGTCTGCCATCATCTCACTAGGTGGCTTGAGGTTGACCCCTCTTGCACCTTTGCTTTTGTACAGGTCTGCTCATCTCTGGAGTGGCTGCTACATTACAGGGTCCATCAATATATCATGGACCCTGCTGCTCGGGAGTTGGTGGGGACACGTCCTTTCACTACTCTCAATTACCTTCATATGGCTGAGGCTCAGGCCTGTTGCAATGAGTGGACTTGGCGGTTCACTTCATCAAGCTCCTCTGGGAGAGATTTTCTGCACCTCACTGATGTGAGGGGTAAATGCTTGATGTCTACATACCTCACTGGGGGTACTTGGCTTAGATATCTGCATGATTTGCCCACCTGCGCCAGAGTGTGTCAGGCAGTTTTGAATCATGTGCCTATCAGGGAGTTTAGGTGTCAGTTTAGGCTCTCTGAGAATCATTCTTGCCCTTGTGGGGTTGCTGGTTTGCAGACCCATGAGCACATCTTGACCAAATGCACTGACTTCGGTCCTCCTTGGCACTTCCCAAAGCTTTGGGAGGAGCTGCTAGAATTTTGCAAAGAGAACCCAAGAGCATTCTCCTTTGCACACCTCCCCAGAGGATGACAACGGTGCTGAAGAGGCAGAAATGTAATTGGTGATGTAGGGATAAAGGTATATTAATTAAATCACAAACTGCGGCTCATAATGCAAGTTCATGGGGAGATAGGTCAATAGAGAGGATATTTGAAGGGAAAACACAGATAAAAAGGGTTGGTGAAGTTATTAGAGTGTTGGAGATGACTTAGACAAGTCAGGAGAGTGTTTGTAATAGAGAGCTCA
>KQ962414.1:64689-74877 GCA_001563735.1 Leucoagaricus sp. SymC.cos | reverse complement strand
CCTTCTAAAAAACTCTCTGAAAAGTATCTTGGCTCCTATGAAATCATTGCACAGCCTGGTACCCATTCCTTTACTCTCCAACTCTCTGAATCCATGTGTGCAGTGCACCCTGTCTTCCATGTGTCCATGCTTGAACCCTCCACACCAAATCCTTTCCCTGATCATGCTGATCCTCCTCCTGCTCCAGTCATTATTGATGGTGAGCCTGAATTTGAGATTGCCCATATTATCGACTCCAAAATGGATCACTGACATGCATGTCATCTCCTCTACAAGGTGTTTTGGTTGGGTTATGAAGATACTGAAGATGAATCTTCATAGCTCCCTGCTACTGAGCTCAAGCATGCAGCCAAACTTGTTGCTGATTTCTATTCTGCCTACCCTGGAAAACCTGGTTCTGTAGAGATATTCCACTCTTATGTTTCTTAGACTTTTATTTCTTATACTCTTAATCACATTTTTATTGCTGATCCTTTCTCCAACAGCTCCCTTTCCACTCCTTTTTCCCTTCTTATCGCTGATTGTTTCTCTGATTACACTTTCCACTAGCCTCTCTTACCTCTTAGTCTCCGATTTTTCTCTGATTTTTCTCTCTTTTCCACTCTTTTCACTCTTCTAATCTCCAAACATTCTCCGAAATTTCGCCTCTGCACCCCTCTCTCTTTGGACTTAGACATTTTTCTCCCTTCTCACTCTTCCTTCCAAAATTTCCGAAATTCTCCGAAAAAAAAAAGAAATTCACACAAAAGATCACAAACAATTCATTACCAAAATCATATATACAGACACTTTGTAGTATAGACCAGCCAAAGAAGACAAAGGACAAGAAAAGACAACATCACCTTCTGACCTCCGACCTCTCTCTTTTTTTTCATTTTTTTTTTCTTTATAAATTTATATACTGGTGCGTGGAAGCAGTCCAGTCACAAATACAAAACATGTATCTACAGTAACCTATGAAAGACTAAGAAAGCCCCAATCCCCTGCAGCTCAGCTGAACATAGCAGCCTGCACCAAAAGATAAGCCCTTCCTCCACCCAAGGATGAACAGAGAAGCAGGTAATATGTCGTCACCCATGGCACCTCACCCCAAGACACCATGTGCTGAGACTAAGCCAGTACAGCCCCATTCAGCAGCCAATGCCAGACCCCCCAAGACCTGAATGGACTCCAGAGAACCCAGTGACCACCAAAGAGTGGCTGCACCATTGTTATTTCACAGGGAGATGCACAAAGGAGAATGCCCTAGGGTTCTCCCTGCAAAAATCCAGCAACTCTTTCCAGCATTTAGGAAAGTGCCAAGGGTCACTGAAGTCACTACACTCAGTAAGAACATGCTCATGAGTCTGCCAATTGGTAGACCCACAAGGGCAAGAATGATCACAGGAGAGATTAAACTGATGTCTAAACTCCCCAATAGGCACATGATTAAGAACTGCCCTGCACACACGTGTGCAGAATGGGAAATCATGCAGATTTTTAAGCTATATACCCCCAGAAAGGTATGTGGGCATCATACACTTGCCCCTCTCATCAGTGAGGTGCAAGAAATCTCTCCCAGAGGAGCTCGAACAAGTGAACTGCCTAGTCCACTTGTTGTGACAAGCCTGAGCCTTGGCTGTATGTAGATAATTAAGAGTGGTAAAGGGATGAGCCCCCACCAACTCCTGGGCAGCAGGGTCCATGGCATACTGATGGACCATGTGATGCAACAGCCACTCCAAGGAGGAGTGGACCTGTACAAAGGCAAAGGTGTGAGAGGGATCCTCCTCAAGCCACCTTGCAAGACAACAACAGATAAGTAAGGCCTGAGCCTGCCTGCTGCTGACAGAAGGGTCCACTGCCCACTTAGCTGAAGCTGGGTGGTCCAATCCTTCCTTGATCTCTTACCACCACCTTTCCTTTTGGGATGTTGGTTTTGGGAGATTAGTTTATGTTCTATACGATGTCTGAATCGTCTACCAACCTATTCTCTGGACTCTACATTGAAGAAACTGCGATGGATGACTCAGCGAGTGAATTTGACCATGAAGAATTTGATGCTCATGTTGCTGAGACTGTCATGAAGATGCCAACAAATAAACGCCACAAGAAGAGGAAGGCAAACTCACCACCTAAGCCTGCTACTCCTGGCTCCATCTTTGGAGCTCTACTGACTATGCCAGTACCAGCTGTAGCTACAGCTGGTACTTCACTTCCAACAATGTCGGTTGCTACTGATGTTGTTATTCCTCCCACCACTCCTGATAAAGGAGTTCCTATATCTAATGAGGTTGGCTCATTCGCCAACATCATTTTCAACGCTCTGCGAAACTCTTTACATTCACATAAATATGGCAGTACGATCAGCACCATGGATGACAAGCTCAGTCAAGAACTGTTCAAAGATTTACAACATGTTTGGAGCTTTTTCAAAGCTGAAGATACTCCTACTCAATTCTGAGAAATGGCCACACACACACAATGTAACTGGCATTTTTACTATGCAAGACTAATCGCCCTACTGGTCAATTCCTTTCCCTTCCCTTACATCACTTTTGACAATGTTAAACTGACTATTGGCAGTGATGGTGGTGATGTTGTCACTGCTACTCAAATCATACAACGGGCGCTCACTAGGATTCCATCCATTTCCAAACCGACACCCACCACTGCTCCTACTCCTGTTGTTAACTCTATGCCCAAGGGCAAGGGTATGGCTAAAATCACTCAACTGCTTCCTAAGAAGCCAGTTGCTGATAACAAGAAGCCTACTGCGGACAAGCCAAAATGCTCATTTGCTGATGCCGCTAAGTCTAGGTCTAATTCTAGGCCCACCTCTAATGATGACATAGCACTAGCTGAATTAGCTCATGCTCTTCCTTCTATATCACCTGAACACATTGCAGCTATGCATCACACAGTAAACAACGTAGTGCCTAGCAAACACCAGCCCTCTGCTACCACTAATGGCCCCTCCCGCTGCCAATTTATTGCCCCAGTTAATGGCCTTGATGTCATCAACCCTGTTCAATTTACCTCTGCAATTAATCAAGAATTTGAGAGGACTAAACGTCATGTTCAGGTCACCAATGTACATGTTAGCAACAGCTCCTTTGTTGTCTCGACCAATATTGTTCCAGATGCAGAAGACTTAAAAATAGTCTCCAAATTCATTTCCAGTCAGCTTAGCTGCAACACCACTGCTTTCATTCCATGTTCGAAATCTTTTCTTAAGATACTCGACGTCCCTTATCCTGTGACTAAAGATGATGTCACACATGCCTTATCCATAGCTACAGAGCCATCCATTGGGCTCACTGCCACTCCATGCATTATGTGCAATTCTAAACACTCAGACACTGCCACTGTGTGGTTCAATGTTTGGGACTCTCAATCCAGAGCTGCTGTCAAGAAGCTCAACAGACAATTCATTTCCATCAGATCTTCCTGGTGCATTATCTGGCCTGCTAAGGCCCAACCTGGTATCCCTCTTTGTCAACGATGTTGGTGATGGGGTCATCCCACTAACTCCTGCAAGATGGAGGCGATATGCTGCCCATGTTGTTCTGGGCCTCACTCAGAAGAACACCATCGAGACTATGTGAGCTGCTGCAAGGGCAATCCAAAAGTTCAACCTCTCACTCTACCCACAATTGAGGGTGCTCCATGCCCTCATGTCTCTATCTGTTCGAATTGTCATGGCAAACATGCAGCGAATGATTGCAAATGCAAGTACTGACATCATTGCTTTGATGCTGGATGGTTTTTGAGGTGACAATCTGAAGAATAGTCACATCTGGTAACTTGAGCATGGAGCCCATTTTTTGGGAATTGACTGTCAGCATATACGTTACAACTTCTCTGTTTTATTTTAAGTTTTCTTTCTTTTTCTGACTACTACATCCTGCATATGGGTTTGGTAAACTGTAACAAGTTACTCTGTAATTGTAGTTAGTTGGGATGCAGACTGCGATTGTTGGTCAGTGAACAAGACAACAAGATAGGCATCTTCCTGCACACATGCAGCAAAGATGCCCATATGAATGGCATGGAGTTCCACATCAGGAGTGGTTACCCTGCCAGCAGTCTGGCAGGATTGTCTAACAGGCATGCCACCAGCCCAAACTCAAGCTGCTAAGACAGCCTGATATGCTCTGTCATAGCCCACTGATGCATCAGTAGCCACCACAATGCAGTTGTTGAGCTCCATGTTCAGAATATGCAGGACAGTGACGTCTTCCTCCTGAGGGGAAAACTCAGTGACCTGAATCCAGTCTGAAAACTGGTCTATAAAATGCTGCCCAGGGTGAGCCTCCAGTGCATCAGTGTCAAAGGTCTCCAGGGTGACTGGCACACTTAGATATGAAAGAGTATCCATGACAGCAGACCTGACCTTCTCTACAGAGCAGCCCAGCCTGATAAAATAGTATCAATGAGGATCAACACCAGGGAAATCACATGTCCCCAGGAACTGCCTGGAGGAGTGAGTAGGAGACAGAGTGAGGACTCAATACACTGCCCAAGCTCTCAGCTTCCTAAGATGGAGATACATGGGGATGAGGCCAGCAAGCACCTCAACCCCATCAGATGGGGAGGTGTGAAAGGCACCTGTGATCCAGATAGCAGCACAATGCTGCATCTTGTTGAGAGATGTGAGATGGGCCTTGTGTGGATGTAGACCATGACACCAAAGGCAAAAGCCATATGTGGCAATAGGTACCACACATAACCTGTAGAGCAGATGCTTCTGCCTAGGGGAAAGACCCCTGAGCAAATTACTGAGCATTCCCATAGCACAAACCATGGAGATAGCCTTAGTAGAATAATACTGCACATGCTCACAAAACATAAGCTGATGATCAAAATAAAATCCCAAATACCTCCAAAAGGTCTTTGGGCGAAGAGGAGAGTTGCCCATATAAGGGGCATAGTTCAGATCAATGGGCAGATTATCATCATTCTTATGGCAAGAAAAGTGGAAGAGTTCAGACTTATTGTGCTCAAGCACTAGACTGAATGCCATGAAAAGCTCATACATAAACCCATACACCTGCTTGAGGTGGATGAGGTTGTCTGCAAGCTCACAAGCTTGAGCAATGAGGGTATCATCATCAACATAGGAGAGGATATTGCACTCAAGGTGCAACACCCTCAGGTCAAACAGTTTAATCACTGGTGTGAGATACAATGCTGACAGAACAGGGGAAAGAGCTGAGCCCTGACCCATGCTCACATCAGCAGGATAATACTTGGAAGAGGATGAATTCCAAAGGTACTTCATCCTCCTACTGACAAGATAAGAGGCAAAGAATTGCCACACATTCATGGGGAATCCCTGCCAAGATAAGATGGCCATGAGCATGTCATGGTTCAAAGATGGGAAGAACTGAGCAATATTGAATGCAACAACACTCATCTTGAATCCTTTAGCCCACCCAGCCTTAACCAAGTGAGTAAAGAACAAACTAGCATCCTCAGTTGACCTCTGCCAAATACTGCCTAGCTGGTTAGAATGAAAGATGCCATATTTGATGCCATCAAACTGAAGACACACAGAAAGCATCTTCTCAACAAGTTTCCCAATTGTATTAAGCAGCACAATTGGCCTAAATGACTTGGGCATTGAGTAAGAGGGTTTACTAGGTTTGGGGATTACCACAGAAACCGACTCTTTAAAATGCGAAGGCCAACACCCCATCTTGAGGCAGGCATTGGCCAGTTTGAGGAAGTTCTCCAAGACAATGTCATCAGAGAGGACCTCCTTCAAGTGGACCCACATAATGTGGTCCAGGCCAGGAGATGAATGTGATGAACATGCACACAGCACCTCTGTCACCTCCAGTCCCAAAAAGGGAACCCAGTCCTGCTCCTGCAGTGGGGCCAGCTCCTCCAAAACAGTAGGATCACAAGGCTGCCCAGAGGTGGCATTGTATGTCTCATCCAGTGCCCTCCAGAGGATGTCCATATCATGGCATGACTCCCCCTGATGCGAGATAGCCTCATATGGTGGGAGCTGGCATGGCTTGACCCAGGCCATAAGGTCCCAGGGTCCTCCAACCTCTCTCCAACTACTCCTTATTTCCTTCATCTCCCTCTATTCCCTCTCCTTCTCTGACTTTCTCTCCTTCTCCTTCTCCCTCTTTTTCATTCTTGTTCTCATTCTCTTCATCTTGCTCTTCATCTGCTTTATCTTTATCTTCATCTTCATCCTCTTCACTTTCTTTTTCTTTCTCTACCTCCTCCACTTCTTCTGACCATCCTGACAGCCTGGCAACACTTGACTCCTCCTCTTCATTCTGCCTCTCAAGGACATTCTCTGTGAGCTCAGCAATTACCTCCAACTTCCCAGCATACTTCATGTACCATGTGTTGATGTTCTCCAAAATGCCATTTGCTGACTCAACAGTGAGCCTTGTCTGCCCCATCTGCCTGTTTATCACCTTAAGTTGGCAATGTACTCCACCCATGTGCCCTACCAGCAACTCCAGCAACTTCTCCAACTACTTCATTGAATCCAGCAGCCTCTCCACAATTTCATTGTTATAGTTCACCTTCTTTGACTTCTGCAGAAGCAGCAGCAGTGTGTAGTCTCTGTTGTACCTGTTGCTTATCATCTTAGCCAGCTGACACCCTTTGTGATCAGTGACGCAATGGGCACAGGAGGCCAAATCCCTATTGTTGCTGGGTCTCCGAGTCATCTCCAAAAAATAAACCATAGCACTTACCTCTTGCCCTTCTCATCAATGTATGGCTTACACTTGTATTTGAATTGCCAGCAGCACCAGCAGACTTTCTGCTCCCCTCTGAGTTTTGCTGATAAATCAACCTTTATGGCCCTCTTCTTCAAGATGGGTCAATCATCACCTGAGTCCTCGTCCTCCAACTCTTCACTGTATTTTCGCTTGGGTGCCCCACTAGGCCCAGCCTCTGGCATTATCTCCTCAATATCTCTCATGTCATCATCATTGTCCTCCTGTGCCTGTTCCTTTCCTTTTCCTTTTCTCACCTTGGTGATCTCTTTTTCCTTCCTCTTTTATTCTCTCCTCCTTTTCACTACATCAGCCCTCTTCCTCTTTGCTGCTTCACACTTGTTATGCTGTTCCTCCAGCTCACACCTCTGCCTTTCCCACTCCACCTCCCTTCTCCTCTCTTTCTTGTGTCACTGCTCCTCAGCTGCCTCCTCCTCTTTGAGCCTCTGCAGCTCCTCCAGCTGCCTCAACTCCTCCTGCTCTTGTGCTACCTTCTCCTCCTGTTGCTGATGTTTGGCTTCAGCCTCTTCCTCCTGTTGCCACTTTTGCTTGGCAAGCAACTGAGCTCTTCTCTCCTTCACAGTAATTGTGGGTGTCAGTGTTGCCCTCAATGATGAGGATGGACCTTGAGTGGGTTGAGTCTGCAATTCTTGAGGCGACATAGTAATTCAAGGTAAAGAGTGAAGAAAGCTTAATTTTTTCAAAGCCCAACTTTTATACACAACCAAACACAACAATTCCACAGTCATTTGCTAAAGGCTTTGAAGGCTCAGCCTTAAGGGGGGAATACTGTTACAGCTTGACATTACCATGGTTACTGACCATCACCGATAACTCCTTTCACTCTCTTTTCATCCATATGCTTTTACTCCACCTTTCTTCATCACATGTTAGTATGCATCGCATAGTTTCTGTTGACTCTCTGTTTAATGTCTTCTCCTTTTATTACTATCTCCAAGTATATTAACAGTAGATTACATGCTTGTACTCTTCAGTCTGATAATTGAGTTAATCTTGCCATTTGAGTTATCTCCTCCAGTCTCCAACTATCCTCTATCTCTATCTCCTCCTATCTCTGAAATTCAGACCTGCAGCAGCAGAATGGTGCAACACATAAGTTGAAGCCAAAAGTCCACTCCCCTCACTCTGATAGTCACCTATCCCATCCATCACTGCCCAGCACATAACACAAAGGCTTGAGAGTGAATAAGGGAAAAGTACAATTGGTAAAGCATAAGGAATACAGAGCTCTACCTAAGGTACTTATACTAATAGTGTGAGGTAATGCAGAGTAACTAGGAGTGGGGAACACAGAGTAATACAGAGTAAGGAGAAAATAGATACTACAGGTTACTATGGTCCATGAGTCCTATCCAGAGTAATCTACTCAGAGTTGTAACAATGCTGTTTATCTGAATCAAGTTCTACATTATCTTGTTCATGTAGGTACTATGGTTTCAGCAAAGAAGCTATATCAGCCAGAGATCATTGTGGTGGGGAGAAAATGTACTTACAAGGGACAGGAGCCAGATACAGAAACAGTGGAGAAGGTATTAAAGTGGCTGGAGTGTTGCAATGTGTCAGAGATTAGAGAATTCTTGGGGATGGCAGAGACAGTAAGGAATTAGATCAAGAGTTCTGCAGAGGTGGCAGATTCATTGATGAAGTTGACAAGGGTAATGAAACAGGAGTTTAGATGGAGAGAAGAGCAGAAGTTAGCAATGAAGGAGATGAAGAAATGAGTTTCTATCTGTGAGGTGATTTGGCTGATCAATTATTCTCTTCCATTTGATATCATCCTCTCCATCAACACATCTGTTATCACAGTCAGTTTCATCTTGGCACAACTTGACATGGAGAATCAATGACAACCTGCACATTTTGGGTCCATTGCATGGAATGAACAAGTCTCACAGTACTCATAGTCAAAACTCGAATTGTACAGCCTATTTCAAGCACTTAATGCAACTAAACTCTGGATTATTGGTGCAAAGAAGTTAGTAATCAAGGTTAATGCACAATACATCAAGGGGATGCTCAACAAACCTGATATTCATCCTAATGCTGTGATAAATTGATGGATATCAGTAATTTTGATGTTTGATTTTGAACTTGTGCATATTCCTGGAGCTAAGCATAAGAGGCCAGATGGGTTGTCCAGGCAATCCTTCTTTCCCACACACCACCACCATCTTTGGATTCTGGTTATGTTCTAGCTACTTGTTATGACAGATAATACTTGTTTTATATACAACTTGGCTAATTGTCCTTAGGATGAGGACATCCAGAAGTCAGAGGCTGAGATATCAAGCCCAATACCTTCCCAGGGGGGTGACACCAAAATAGCAGGCCCCTCTACTCCTTGTGCTTTGGTCCTCCCTGCTGGGTCTCCCAAACCCATCACACCTGTCCTTTGCAAGGACAAAGACAAGAATAAACACAGCTCTACTGCTGCTGAGCTCTCTTCCCCCCAGCCCTGTCTGTCTGGTACCATCTATGTCACACCCAACTACTTCTGCTCCTCTCACTGTTGGCCTTTCTCCTGAGGTGGGTATCTTTGCCCCTCACCCTACTTCTCTTCCCCTGAGCCATGTCCCTCATCTTGATTGGGGCTCTCCTTCTCCCCACCCCTCTGCTGATTTAGTAGAGAGTGTGTCTTATCTCAACAATTTGCTCACAGCCTTGGCTGGCAGGCCTTGGTCTGATAAATGTGATCATATGTGTTTCACATGTGCTCTGTCAGTAATGGTGGGATATATATTTGCCTTACAGTGGCATACTCTGCCATTTGACAACTCTCCTAACACACCCACCTTGGCTTTGGCCTTATATGACATGCTACCTCATAATACTCCACAGCATCCTCCCCTAATCCATAGTTCAACTGACTCAGCTGGCCCTGCCCTCTCTGGCCCTGTGTGTGGTCCTCCATCTGAGGCCACTGCCTGTCCTCCCCAGCTTCTAAACTGGCCCCCCCTCCTAGGCCTACTCAGTCTGCCAAGCATCCCCCTCCTCCCTCCAGTGCCAAGCATAGCTACACTGACACTGTTTGTGATGTCACATCCTTGGTCAACCTGGCCAAGACTATCCCCACTCTCTTGTCTGATTACATTATTGCAATACATCAGACCTCTGTTCCTCCAGTGCTCTCCAAGCACAAAATCAAATTGACCATCCCCAGTCTCTCTTGGTGCCAGGTCCTCATCAAGATTAACCTGATCCCCTCTTTCTTGTAGTTCTCTGCCTTGGTGGGGGCTGCTAACTGCTCTCTCAGCAAGAGTGACCTCTAGGTCAACTTCTGTCACTTTTTGTATAGGGGGATTTCTCTCTTTATCTCTCATGTCACCTCCCAGGGTGAGATAGACCTGGTGAAGACAGGTGTCCAGTGCCTCCTCTCCCTCACTGAGGATGGGGTTGAAGCCACTCTTCCATGTTTGTGATCTTACCTTAAGGTCAT